>WNYA01000866.1:0-57500 GCA_019512145.1 Engystomops pustulosus
CATAATTTTAATGTAAATTAGGAATTGTTCAGATTAAAACTCACTGATGTGTGTGAAATAGATCATATTTTTAAATAGAATATCAATAAAAGTGAAGTTTTATGACAAATGAGTCTCAGTGAGGCCCAAGGCCTTTTTTGTAAATACTATTTCAAGGGGGACACAAACAAAATCATCAATTTTTATTTTGGATTGTTAGCATTTTTTTTTTTATCTTTATTCTCTGGTTCACTACGATTGCGGTGTTACCTCATTTATATAGTTTTTCTTATTTTTGCTCAATTTTCCTGAGCAAAACCAAAATTGGAGAAAATCGCATTGTTTTTACGATTGACAACTTTTCAGGACCATAACTTCTGTATTTTTCTGTTGTCAGATCTGGTTGAGGGCTTATTTTTTGCGAAAACAGTTGTTCTTTTCAGTCGTATCATATTAGGTAACGTATCTTTTTTTGATCACTTTTTAGAACATTTTTTGTGATGGTGTTTGATGAAAAATTGTATATTATATTGTTGTTGTTTTTTACGTAGTTCACCGAGCGGGTTCAATATTGATTTAGATTTATTGTACACATTAATACGGATGTGGTGATACCAAATATGTATGTTTTTGTGTTTTATTTACTGTATTTGCATTTTATTCGTTACTGGGGAGATTATGAGACTTTTATTTTATTTATTTAATCATATTATAAAAAGATTTAATTTTTTTTTTTAACTTTTTTTACATTTTCTACTTCTTGGCTTGAATAAGTGATCATCCTATCGCTTATTCAAGCCTTTACACTGCAATACACTTGTATTGCAGTGTATAGTGTAAGTAACTGAGCATGCTGTGCATGCTCAGTTACCTACAGCCGGGTCAAGCCAGGAAGGCAGAACCCGGCGGGAAGAGGAGCCGACAGCCTCGGGTCACTCGTCGGGATCCAGGGCAGCGGCAGGAGGGATCCGATCCCCCGGTAAGCACACCAACGGGGTTATTTACTAAGGGCCTGATTTGCGTTTTCCCGACGTGTTACCCGAATATTTCCGATTTGCATCGATTTTCCCTGAATTGCCATGGGATTTTGGCGCACGCGATCGGTTTGTGGCGCATCGGCGCTTGCATGCACGCAACGGAAATCAGGGGGCGTGGCCGAACGGTAACCCGATGGTTTCGGAAAAACCGCTGCATTTTTTAAAAAAAATTGGTCGCACGGGCCATACTCACATGCAGCACGATAAAGACGATGAACTCCGGGGCACCTCGGCGGACTTTGGCGCAGCAGCAACACCTGGTGGACATCGGGTGCAGCACCTTCATGAATCGCTGGAAGACCCGAACGCTCGTCAAAGAAGCTGCCGCTGGAACGCGAATGGACTTGGTAAGTAAATGTGCCCCATTGTGCTTCTATCATTGCCTATCATTGAGGTTGCTAATGAGGAAAATGAGTTAGGAGGCAAAGTAACAGTGTTTCTACATGAAATCAGATGGCCTCTTTTAGATCTGAGCTGAATAACCTGCTAGATCTTTCAGCCACAGAAATAATCACGAACTTAGCTCCTTAAGCAAGAAATGCATGGAGTACAATGGGCGTCTATCATTGCCTATCATTGAGGTTATCTAATGAGGAAAATGAGTTAGGAGGCAAAGTAACAGTGTTTCTACATGAAATCAGTTGGTCTCTTTTAGAACTGAGCTGAATAACCTGCTAGCTCATTCAGCCACAGAGATCATCACAATCTTAGCTCCTTAAGCAAGAAATCCATGGAAAACAATGTGCGTCTTATCATTGAAGTTGTCTTGTTAGGAAAATGAGTTAGAAGGCAAAGTAACAGTGTTTCTAGATTAAATCAGTTGGTCTCTTTTAGATCTGAGCTGAATAACCTGCTAGCTCATTCAGCAAAAGAGATAATCACGAACTTAGCTCCTTTAGCAAGAAAAGCATGGAAAACAATGTGCGTCTATCATTGCCTATCATTGAGGTTGTCTAATGAGGAAAATGAGTTAGGAGGCAAAGTAACAGTGTTTCTACATGGAATCAGTTGGTCTCTTTTAGATCTGAGCTGAATAACCTGCTAGCTCATTCAGCCAAAGAGATAATCACAATCTTAGCCCCTTTAGCAAGAAATGCATGGAAATAAATGTGTGTCTTATCATTGATGTTGCCTTGTTAGGAAAATGAGTTAGGAGGCAAAGTAACAGTGTTTCTACATTAGCTGAATAACTTCCTAGCTCATTCAGCAAGAGAGATAATCACGGACTTAGCTTCTTTAGCAAGAAATGTGTGGAAAACAATGTGCGTCTACCGTTGCCTATCATTGAGGTTGTCTTGTCAGGAAAATGAGTTAGGAGGCAAAGTAACAGTGTTTCTATTTGGAGTCAGTTGGTCTCTTTTAGATCTGAGCTGAATAACCTGCTAGCTCGTTCAGCAACAGAGATAATCACGAACTTAGCTCCTTTAGCAAGAAATGCATGTAAAACAATGTGCGTCTTATCATTGAGGTTGTCTTGTTAGGACAATCAGTTAGGAGGCAAAATCATAGTGTTTCTACATAAAGTCAGTTTGTCTCTTTTAGATCTGAGCTGAATAACCTCCAAGCTTATGCAGCAACAGAGATAATCACAAACTTAGTTTCTATAGCATGGAAAACAATGTGTGTCTATCATTGCCTATTATTGAGGTTGTCTCGTTAGGAAAATGAGTTAGGAGGCAGTGTTTCTACTTGAAGTCAGTTGGTCTCTAAGGATTGGAGCACATTGTGCAGAACTTATCAAGGCCCTGGCAGGACTTGTTAAGGCCATTGAAGGACTTGTTAAGGCCATTGAAGGACTTGTTAAGGCCACGGCAGGACTTGTTAAAGGCCTGAGTAGGACTTGTTAAGGCCATGGAAGAACTTGGTAAGGCCAAGGAAGGACTTGTTAAGGCCCGGGAATGATTGTTAAGGTCCGAGTCGGACTTGTTAAGGCCCTTGAAGGACTTGTTAAGGTCCGAGCAGGACTTGTTAAGGCCAGGGAAGGACTTGTTTTTGTCCGGGAAGGAAATGCTAAGGCCTGGGCAGGTCGTCCTAAGGCTCGGGCAGGACTTGCTAAGGCCAGGGAAGGTCTTTTTAAGGCTCGGGAAGGATTTGTTAAGGCCGTTGCAGGACTTTTTAAGGCACCACACAGGACCTGCTAAGACCCGGGAAGGACTTTTTAAAGCCCAGTCAGGACATGATAAAGCCCGGTAAAGACTTACTAAGGCCCGAGGAGGACTTGATAATGCACGGGAAGGACTAATAAAGGCCCGGGAAGGATATGTTTTGGCCCGGGAATGACTTGTTAAGTCCTGGGAAGGATTTTCTAAGGCTCGGGCAGGACTTGTTAAGGCCTGGTCCGGACTTGTTAAGGTAGGGGTAGGACTTGTTAAGGCCCGGGATGGACTTTGTTAAAGTGGGTGAAGGACTTGCTATGGCCCGTGCAAGACTTGTTAAGGCCCTGTCAAGACTTGTTAATGCCCAGCAGGACTTGTTACGGCACTGGCAGGATTCGATAAGGCCTTGGCAGGACTTGTTAAGGCCCGGGAAGGATTTGTTAAGGCCTGGGCAGGACTTGCTATGGCCCGTGTAAGACTTGTTAAGGCCCGGGAAGGACTTGTTAAGGCCTTGTCAGGACTTGCTAAGGATGAGCAGGACTTGTTAAGGCACTGGCAGGATTCGATAAAGCCTTGGCAGGACTTGTTAAGGCCCTCGTAGGATTTGTTAAGGCCTGGGCTGAACTTGTTAAAGTTGGGGGAGGGCTTGTTAAGGCCAGAGCAGGACTTTTAAAGGCCAAGGCTGGACTTGCTAGGCCCCTGGAAGGACTCTAAAAGGCGCGAGCAGGACTTCTTAAGGCCCAGGAAGGACTTACTAAGGCCCGAGGAGGACTTGTTAAGGCCCGGGCAGGACATGCTACGGCTCCGGCAGGACTTGTTGAGGCCCTGGAAGGACTTGTTAAGCCCCTTGCAAGACTTGTTAAAGGACACCTGTCATCAGGTCTGTGTCACTTTTCCTGTCACTACTACCTGTTGGAACAGATCACAAGGATCCCATCCCAGCCTTTATCTAGTTATTTTATACATTATTCACTGTAAAATCATCTATTTTTTATCATGTAAATGAGGCTGGTCACATGGTCAGAGGCAGTGATGTCACCCCTGTTACCCCTCCCCTCTCCTCCCCCTGCTCATGTCTGTGTGTAATGTATAGTAAATGCTGCATCCTCCTAATATACAGGTGAGAGACACAGACATCAGCTACACATGAATCTGACATGTTCTGCTGTAACATGGCTGCCTGGAGCTGCTGTATCTCTCCTATACACAAACACACATGCACACACAGGCTGCAGGGGGCGTGGCCACCAGCACCAGGAAGCACATCATTATACAGCCTCACATCATTATACAGCCTCACATCATTATACAGGCTGTCAGTCATGCACTGGGGGTGTGGCTGTGCCTCCCACTCATGAATAGAGTGGACAGCTTGAATATGCTAATGCTTCATTGGACATTTCACAGGTCATTTGCATACAACGTTAGGACTTCATTGCTTAGGTTTACAGGCATGTAGAGGGACAATGAAGGGATAGAGGCAATGCTCTCTAATGGCAGTTTATGAAAATATATTTAGTTTAGGGGGGTTATTAAGGGGACTTATTAAGGCCCAGGCAGGACTTGTTAATGCCCGGGCAGGACTTGTTAAGGCCCGGGATGGACTTTGTTAAGGTCGGTGAAGGACTTGCTATGGCCCGTGCAAGACTTGTTAATGCCCGGTCTGCACATTGCCATACCTTATTGTGGCTCTAGTTTACAGCCAGATTTACGTGTCAAATCCACGTGGTTTATACAGTGATTTTCGCTGAAATTACACTGCCAGTTGTGGGGTATCTGTATAACACACATTGCATACCTATTGTGGGCTAGTTACAGCCTATTTACGTGTCAAATCCACATAGTTTATCAGTGATTTTCGCTGAAATTACACTGTCAGTTGTGGGTCATCTGTATAACGCACATTGCCATACTTTATTGTGCTCTAGTTTACAGCAGATTTACGTCAAATCCACGTGGTTTATACAGTGATTTCGGCTGAAATTACACCTGCCAGTTGTGGGTATCTGTATACACATGCAATACCTTTTGGGGGCTCTCAGTTTACAGCCATTTACGTGTTCAAATCCACGTATTTATCAGTGTTTTCGCTGAAATTGCACTGTCGTTGTGGGGTATCTGTATAACGACATTGCCATAACCTTATTGTGGCTCTAGTTTACAGCCAATATTACGTGTCAAATCCACATAGTTTATACAGTGATTTTCGCTGCGAATACACTGTCAGTGTGTGGGGTATCTGGTTAACCATTGCCATACCTTATTGTGGCTCTAGTTTACACCAGATTTACGGTCAAATCCACGTGGTTTATACAGTGATTTTCGCTGAAATTACAACTGCCAGTTTGTGGGGTATCTGTTATAACACACATTGCAATACCTTTGGGGGCTGCGAGTTACAGCCAGATTTACGTGTCAATCCACGTAGTTTATAAGTGATTTTCTCCTGAAATTGCACTGTCATTGGGGGGTATCTGTATAACGCACATTGCCATACCTATTGTGGCTCTAGTTTACCAGCCATATTACGTGTCAAATCCACAGTTATACAGTGTTTTCGCTGAAATTACACTGTCAGTTGTGGGGAATCTGTATAACGCACATGCCATAACCTTAATTGTGGCTCTAGTTACAGCCAGATTTACATGTCAAATCACGTGGTTTATACAGTGATTTTCGCTGAAATTACACGCCAGTTGTGGGGTATCTGTAAAACACACATTGCAATACCTTTTGGGGCTCTAGTTTACAGCCAGATTTACGTGTCAAATCCACGTATTTTATAACGTGATTTTCGCTGAACTTGCCCTATTACACTGTCAGTTGTGGGGCATCTGTATAACGCACATTGCCATACTTTATTGTGGCTCTAGTTTACAGCCAGATTTACATGTCAAATCCACGTTCACGTGCGCCAAAATTCCGGCAATCAGGGGAATTTGTACCCGAAATCGGAAATATTCGGGTAAACGTTGGGAAAAACGTGGAATCGGCCCTTAGTAAAACCCCCCATAGAGTACTATAGCTAGAGCCAGTGGCCATGGCAAAACTAGCCATTTGCCCTGCTTTAGTGTACAAGAGGAGGAGAAGGAGAGAATTGGAGGAGGAGAGTGCATACATGAGATTATTCAGTTGAGCGCTTTCACCTGGTGAGAATGGAAATTATAAGAAATCCAGGCTTGATTATCTTGATACGCGTCAGCCGTCAGCGCTGTCAGCACTGTCAGTCGACAGCGTGTACGGTATCGGTGATGAAAACCCGCTCTGACAACTCGCTAGCGGCAAGGGCAGGCAAGAACCTCCAAGGCGTACAGCGCCAGTTCGGGCCACAGTCTAGCTTTGAGAAACCCTGTAGTTGTGGAAGCTGTGTGATCATGTAGGCAATGGTATGGTAAGCTAGTATTCCCTAACCATCGGTTCTGTAAAGATCAGCCCTACTCTGCCGAGACTGGGGAAGGTGACGTGTCTTGTGGGGTGACATAAAACTGCCAGTGCCAGTGCAGTGCAGCCTTCTCTCCTACTCTCCCTTGCTACTTGTCCGCAGAAGTACGCCCTCCTGCCCTAGCGCGGTCAAAGGGAAAATACGGTTTTAAGGCTTGTCCATCTAGGGCCTGCTGGTATGTCATGCATTCTCACACTCTCTTCCTCTACAGGGATGAGCAGTTGAAAGATTTGGCTTGTACCGTGCGTACCAGGGGAGTAATATCCCAGTAATTGGTGCTGGAATAATTCTTGAATGCGCGGGTCACGGATAGCAGCCTAGCATGAAATCTGCCATATGCGCAGAGTCCCAACGCGCAGAATTCACTCCCCTCACTGGCCGACTCCATTTCCTCCTCCTACTCTCCACACTTCTTCTTCTTCTCTGCCCATACACTGCTGAACAAGGTAAGGACTGAGCAATGGTTCCCATCTTCTGTCCGCAACATTCTCCCTCTCTTCTTCATCCCTCCTCCACCTCTCCGATACGCGCTGAGAAAAGACCGAGGTGCTCTTGCTATCAACAAGGAATCTTCTTCCCCATCTCTGTGACAAACCAAGCTTCGACTTCATGCTGACCAGAGTTTTCCACGGCCAGCAGCTGGGATGTGTGGAGTCGATGATGGCGGGCATCGCCCTGACCATCTGTGTTGACCCTCAAAGTACTCACACCTGACAGATATCGACATCCACGCCACTGCTCATTGTAGACTTGAGGAAGCTACTGACTGACTACCAGTTCTGGTTGGCAGTTGACTCTGGCAGTCCTACAATCGCTCTGCGCTGCTGGTAACTCTGGATAACATGGTATTGTTCAATTCCACCTTGTGGGCACGTCACACAGACAGGCGTTGAGCGGCATGGAGGCAGCGTCTGTTGCTGCCTGAGAGTGGCAGCATCTGTGCCTGGATTTTGAAACGTGCACAGATGTGGCGACACCTCGTGAGACGTAGACAGATTGGGTATGTCTTGAAGAACCGCTGAAATATGAGATTTAACACATGGGCCATGGCATGGCACATGTGCCACTCTGCTCGAGTTTGCAAGGGAGCCGCCACCAGGTAAAGGCCGTTGTCACTACACCATGCTGCTTCAAGGTTCACGTTGGCCCATCCCCCAATCCGTCTGCGCTCGTGAAGCCCTGCAATAGCTCTTGGCGGTGTGCCTTTTATACGCCTAGCTCAGCATTTGAGCGACCCCCTGCTGTCCACTTAGCAACGACACTGCTGCTGTGCTGAGAGTCCTGACTGATGGCGCCATGCCCACGGTTTGTAATCTTGAGAGGAGGAGTGGAGGAGGCATATAGGCCTGAGAGACCTGGACCAAGGTAGGCCCCCAATCCTCGTCATCACATAGGATATGAGCGGCCCCAGGGTCAGCCTCCACCAATTTAACCCAATGTGCTCGCTCAGCGATATTTAGTTGGCCCTTCCCAGCAGCACCATCCGTGGTGGTACTGTCAGAAACGGCGTTGGTAGGAACGGATGATGTTGCCTGACACTTGCTGGTGTCAGGGCTGAGACACACACAACGGAAAAGTGTGGCGGCTGAGTACTGAATACCAGGAGGGGGGGGGGGCTGCTGCCATGAGGTTGCAAAAGGCTCGGTCTCTACCAGCCTACAAGGCGCATCATCTCCAGCTGAGTAATTGGAGATGTGGACACCATGGTCTTGATCGTGTGGTGGGTGTCCAACTGTATTTCCCTTCGCTCCAGCGTCTGGTTATACTAGACAGCCAACGATGTTATGGAGACATTAGTGACGCTGTGGAGGATCAGGAGGCGAAGATGTGGTTTTCGCGCGGGAGGTGTTTGTGCCGGGTCCTGGGCAGGGGCTGACAATGACACAGGGGAAGGAGCGCATGGTTTGCCCGGCCAGAGGATGAATGGCTTGGTTCCATTGATGGGGTGTTATGCATCATATGCCTGCGCATACTGGTGGTGTTAAGCTAGTAGTGGTGGAACCCCTGCTGATCCTGTGTGGCACAGGTCGCACACCACAGTCCGTGGTCATCCCGCTGCTTTTTAAAGAACCTCCAGACTTCCGAAAATCTAGCCCTCGCCACGGGAGCTTCACTACGTGAAACATTTGGCACTGATCCACCAGCTCTGGCCCTGCCTCTCGTCTGGCCCACCACTGCCTCTTCCACCTGTTCTATATAGGACTCGCCTCCGTCTCACAAGCACTGTGTTCACCTGGCCTATCAACTCAGCTGGGATCTGTCACCTCACTCATCCTCTGATCCCTCCATTCTGTTCCCTCTCGGACTCTCCCTGCCCGGACCTTCCTGCCCTTACTTCACCACTGTCTGACAACCTGGCACCCCATCGTCAGACACCTCTTTACACACTTCTTCCACTACGTCAAGAATGTCACATGCCCCACAGACTGCGGACGTGTGGAAACCTGGGCATCGGGAAAGAGCTCAGCAGCAACCTGACAAGCGGTTTGTGATCTGGGAGGGTCCAGAAACAGTTCCTCAGGGATGGCCAGCTCAAATGTCAAATTTTCCTCGGGAGTGGGCAGCTGGGGGAAGGAGGTTGAGGTGGAGGAGCCGGAGAGTGCTCACTTGGTACACATGAGTGGACTGCCTGAGCATTGTCCGCAATTTCAACAACACCCTGTTTCGCACTTTTATGGCCTCAACAGGTGCGTCTACCACGAGTTCCCGTACTTGAGACATGAAGCTAGGGAGTGTAGCTCTGCGGCATTCCCCTGCTCCTCTCACCCGCCAGGACCACGGCCTTTGACCCCTGCCGTAATTGGATGCACTGCCTAATCATCATGAATTAAACACAATGGACTTAACCATCTTCTACCTTCCCATTCCTCGCAGACCTGTGACTTCCTGGACCTAAGGATCTTATCTGAACACACTGGTATCCACAGATCTGCACAGAAAGACACCTCTACCAATTCCCTTTACAATATAACATTCCACCCCACAGCATCTAAGGATGTATACCTGTGGACAGTTTATCCGTATTGGTGGAATGTCCAACAGATAAGGACTTTCGGAGAAACGCAAGGGATTTGACTGATCGCTTAAAAAGAGGCTATCAAAAAAGACCATATCGAGGGCTTCACATAGCAGAAGAGAGGACCTCTTAAGGACACGTGATAAATCGAATGAAATTAAGTAGGACATTAACACACACATCTAATAAATCAGTGGAACCTATCAAAAAAATTCTGGACAACAATTGGAATATTTTTGAGCTGAACGCGCCTCCCACTTTTTATCACTGAGGAACCATACTAAGATAGTGAGCACTAAAATGCTCGGGTGCTTGTTATTCGATCCAAACTTTCCCGATGCTCGAGTGCTCGTAACGAATTACGAACACATTAAAGTCAATGGGAGCCCGACTTTTTCACTGAAAGAACAACATTAAAAGAACATGTCAGAATAACAATTACAGATGTTACAGATGTTTTCCTTGTAAGAACACATTGAGTAACACTATTCTTCACTTTGCAGGTGTTCGCCGGTGTCTTCCGCTAAGTTAGGGAGTGGCACGAACATCTGCATGTAAAAGAATAGTGTTCTTATTTCATGTGTTTCTGCACTTAATGGTCCTGTATTCACTGTTTTCACTGTTTTTAATTCTATTCTTCACATTTGCATGATTGCGCGCCATCTCCGAACGAATTACGGAAGACCATCTCGAAATGCCTGAAGTTGAAGTGTACTGGTGTGCCCCCTGATGAACCACACAAGACAGGATATGGAAACTCCAAAAGTCATGAACCTTTACCTTGCCAAAACTTCATCAACTGCAAGAACAGAAATTCATTTATGGTCTTATATGCCCATGTGAAAATTATACTTGACAAACTACTCAACAACTTAGAAAGAGAATACAGCACTAGAGTGTAGCGAATCGATTCTACTATATCTAACTTCGGTTAGAATTTCAGGAAAATGCGATTCGTCACGAAGCCGAAGTTTATGCTGTGATTTGGGGAACGAAGTTTTTTTTTCCCCTCTTATCTTCTGCTAATAGGGGCGAGAACACGTGTTCATGGGGCAGAGAACCTCGGGAAGGAGAAAGGAACACCCCCCGATGACATCTGCAGACCTGTAAGCCAATCACGACCGGCAGGCTTATGTGATGTCCACAACCTATAACCACCATTTTCTATCTCAGCACTTCACACTTCATGTTGTAGCGTCCAGCTGCTGCATTGTTACGTGTGCGATTCTAGCTGCAATCCCCCTTCTGTTCTCTAAGGGGGTTCATATAGCCCAAATAGGATTCTATTTAGTGACAAAATCGAATAGGAAAGCTATCTGTTTGACTTTCAGCATCTGCAGTAACGAGTGTGACCAATCCCTGATTTTCTTTAAGTGGGGATCTTATACCCCAATCGCAGTTCTATTGAGTGACAAATCGAATAGGAAGAAATCTGTTTGACTTTCATGCATCTGCAGTACTGAGCTGTCGTGTGGGTTACTGTGTTAATGCACATTGCCGTCTCCTTTGGGGGCTCTAGTTCAGTCAGATTTACGTGTGAAATCCACGTAGTTTATACTGATTTTCGCTGAATTACGCGTCAGTTGGGGTATCTTATAAACGCACATTGCCATACCTTATTGTGGCTCTAGTGTTACAGCCATATTTTACGTGTCCATCCACATAGTTTTACCGATGTGTTCGCTGAAATACACTGTCAGTGGTGGGGTATTGTATAAGCCGCATTGCCATACCTTATTGTGGCTCTAGTTTACAGCCAGATTTACTGTCAAATCCACGTGGTTTATACAGGATTTTCGCTGAAATTACATGCCAGTTGTGGGGGTCTGTATAAGACACATTGCAATACTTCTGGGGGCTCTAGTTACAGCAGATTTACGTGTCAAATCCACGTAGTTTATACAGTGATTTTCGCTGAAATATCCTGTCAGTTGTGGGGTTTTCTGTATAATGCACATTGCCATACCTATGTGGCTCTAGTTTACAGCCAGATTTCGTGTCAATCCACGTGGTTTCTACAGTGATTTCGCTGAAATTACACTGCAGTGTGGGGTATCTGAATAACACCACATGCAAACTTTTGGGGGCTCTAGTTTACAGCCAAGATTTACGGTCAATCCACGTTATTATCAATGTTTTCGCTGAATATACTGTCAGTTGTGGAGTATTTATAACGTTAACGCATGCCATAACCTTATTGTGGCTCACGTTTACAGCATATCGTTCAAATCAGCATAGTTTATACAGTGATTTTCGCTTGAAATACACTGTCAGTTGTGGGGCATCTGTATAACGCACATTGCCATACTTTATGTGGCTCTAGCTTTACAGCCAGATTTACATGTCAAATCCACGTGGTTTATACAGTGATTTTCGCTGAAATTACACTGCCATTGTGGAGTATCGTGATAGAACACACATTGCAAACCTTTTGGGGGGCTCTCAGTTTACAGCCAGTACGTGTCAAATCCACGTAGTTTTATACAGTGTGTTTTCGTGAAATTGCACTGTCAGTTGTGGGTATCTGTATAACGCACATTGCACATACCTTATTGTGGCTCTAGTTTACACGCCATATTTACGTGTCAAATCCACATAGTTTTATACAGTGATTTCGCTGAAATTACACTGTCAGTTGTGGGTATCTGTATAACGGCACAATTGCCATACCTTATTGTGGCTCTAGTTTACACCAGATTTACGTGTCAAATCCACGGGTTATACAGTGATTTTCGCTGAAATCTGCACAGCCAGTTGTGGGGATCTGTATAACACACATGCAATACCTTTTGGGGCTCCTAGTTTACAGCCAGATTTACGTGTCAATCCCGTAGTTCTATACAGTGATTTCTGAAATTGCACTGTCATTTGTGGGGGTATCTGTATACGCACATTGCCATCTCCTATTGTGGCTCTAGTTTACAGCCCTATTTACGTGTCAAATCCACATAGTTTAGACGTGTTTTTCGCTGAAAATTACACTGTCAGTTGTGGGGCATCTGTATAACGCACATTGCCATAACCTTAGTGTGGCCCTCTATTACAGCCAGATTTACATGTCAATTCACGTGGTTTTATACGTATTTTTTCGCTGAAATTACACTGCCAGTTGTGGGGTATCTGTATAACACACATTGCAATACCTTTTGGGGGCTCTAGTTTAAACAGTTCACTCTTAACAAACAAAAGCTCCGCTTTTTTCAACTCCACTTAAGTTCACTAGCCACTTTGAAATCCACAAGCCAAACTGAGCGAGCTCAAAGTGAGTGCTAAGACCTAATTATCAGGTGTGAACAATAATCTCATCCAATTAGAGACCAGGCCAACAAGAAAGGAAAAAAAAATCTATTAAATTGTGACACTCAGAAAGTGCCTTGCTACTACCTATACTCAGTCCATATCACCCAAACTACAGATTCACTCAACACCCCACAAAAATCAGATGTTTCACTCCAATAAAGTTCACTAGCCACTTGAAAGCCACAAGCCAAACTGACGAGCTCATGAACGCCAGTGGTCTCCTTTTAGCATCTGAGCTTAATACCTGTAGCTCACTGCGCCACAGAGATAATCTGATCTTTGCTGTTTAGCAAGAATGCATGGAAAAAATGTGCATCTTATATTATGCCTATCATAGGGGTTGTCTGTTAGGAAAATGAGTTGTTAGGAGGCAAAATACCAGTGTTACTCCAGAAGTCAGTGTTGTCTCTTAGCTATTAGTAGGAAGCAAAAAACCAGTGTTGCTAACTGAAAATATTTGGTCTCTGTTAGATTGAGCTGACAACCCTCCGAGCTCATTCAGGCAACAGAGATAATCACGAACATTGCTCTAAAACCCTTATTCACGGACCCTAGTTTCGCTCAATGACAAGACTCGATTTTTCACATTGACACGTCTCACCGATAATGGTTATAACTGCGGAACGCTCAACATATCCGGGTGTGATTTTGCGAATGTTTTCTTCGTGAACCCATTGTACTCATGTTAGTTTAAAATTAAGTGATAAGTTTGGTTTCATTTGAAAAAAGGAAAATTGGGCAAAAGTTGTCACCCTTCTTATTTTTAAGTTTGAAATGTTCTGGTGTCCAGACAAGATGTAACAACTACCCAAAAAGTTTGATAATAACTTTACAGAAGATCTGCTTTATGTGGGGATGATAATTATGCTTCGGTCATTTTTCTAGGATGCTTAGAGTTGCAGAACTTTCGGTGCTATTGTCTATTTTCCTGAAAAGTGCCAAAACCAATTTGCGGACAACTCAGCTTGTCATGTGGACTCTTTGAGAGGCCTCAAATAATAGTAAAACCACCATAAATTACCCACTATAGAAACGTCACTCCATCAACGCAGTAAACAAACTTCTATTACGTCTAATTAACCTTTAAGTGTTTCAATGGGTTAAAAAATATGACTTGCGATTTTAAGAAGAAACAAGAATTTTTTTGGAAAATACATTCATTTAGGCCAAAAATGACATTTTCAGAATAAATTAAAAGATGAAACCGCACTGCAACGTTGATTGCCCAATCTCCCGAGTGTACGATACCCCATATGTGGTGGGGACTGCTGGAAGGGCGCACGGCCGAGGTATAGAATGAATGGATGGCGCAGTCCACAGCAGATTTGATGTGGCGGATGGGGATACAGGATGCTGGGGGTAGCAATGCTGCAGCACGACGTGGCCGCTAGCAACCATGCGGAAGGTCTGACTCCAGTAAGAAGGGTAGTAATGGCAGCAAGGCAAGGCAGACAGGTGCTGGTTTAGTGGGCGAGATGCGATTATTAGGGGACAACAGGGCAATCTGTGACACAAAGGACCGTGCTTACCAACAGGTGTGTTTGCCGGTGCTCGGGTTCGGAATGTTGTTGGGATAGGTTGTGACGGCTACTGATGGGATGGTGAGGGAACCAGCGGTAATGGTCCACATTGCACGAATGAACCAGAGTAAAAGTAGTGGAAGGTCCTTAAAAAAGACTTCAGAGATTTAGGCATAAGCTCAGGGGCAAGGACCTCAAAGGTAAGTTTCTCCGAATAAGTGTTACCACGTGCCACCACCAGAAAGGCAGCGGTAGATCAAGGAGGTAATAAGTGGCTCAAAAAGTTGGTGGAGGAAGGAGGGTTTTGGGTTCATGAGAAATGGACTGACTTTCTGGCGGTACAGGCTCCAGTCGGAGAGGCTGCACCTCAATGGGGAGGGGGCCGCTGTTTCAGGGGACAAAATGCTAGAAGGTTGGAGGCGTGTGTAAACTAGGAGACCTGGGGGAGGGCAAACAATTGGCAGGGCCAACTCAGACCTTGTACATAGAGAGCTGGAAGAGCATAGTCCATGGGGGAGGAAGGGGGGCCTGAATGAGCTTGGGGGGGGAATAAGGACAAACGGAAACGGACAGGGAAACAATATAAAGTGAATGTACACAAATGCCAAAGAGCCTCACAAACAAAATGGGAACTGGAACTCTTGAGGTTGGAGCGGACATATGATAAGTGGGTATCAGCGAGACATGGCGGACAGTTAGCTATGACTGGGCGGTTGCTATAGATGGTGATGTCTTTTTAGAAAGGATCGTATAATAAAAAAGGGGGGGGGTCTGTTATAGTGAATTCTCGACTCAAAGCCCGTCCGCGAGCTGAAGATCAGTAACGCAAATGTGGGGAGTCACTAGGGGTGGAGATAATGGGAGGGACCCAAGACTAATAAAAATTACTAGGGGTTGTTCTAATGGCTCCAAAGATAATGGAGCAGACAGAGGAAATGCTGAAAGTGAACGGATGCGGGCTTCAAGCATGGTGAAGTACTTATCATGGGGACTTCAATTACCAGATTTGACTGGTCGGAAACAGAGGTCCTCAAAGGCAGCAGTTTCTTGTCAACAACCCAAAAGACAATTACCTGTCGCCCTAGCCTGGAGCCAAACGAGGGGGGCAATGCTGGACCTTATCCTACAACAAGGGACATGATAGGGTATCAAAACTACAGGTTGGGGGAACCGGGGGGGCATAGTGACAAATATGATTGATTTTGTATTATGCTTTATTAAGAGCGTTAGTGAAGCGGGCAAACCAACACTCTCAAAACTTCAGGAGGGAAATTTTCAGCACCTAAGGGCAAATTAAAGCCATAGATGGGATAATGTTCTCAAACGAACAAAAGTACCCCCCAAAAATGGGACTTTCTTATATTGCTGACACAAGTCTGTGAGAAACCTACAACCTTATGGGGAAAAGACATAAAAGGAAACAGAGGAAAAAACCTTTGTGGCTAACCTAGTCTTTTCTCACTGCACTAAGCGAGAAAGATAAAGCGTTTAAGGTGCTAACACGTGAAGGTAGAGATGAGGCATTAGAGGATTATAGAGCTCCAAATAAATCATTGTAAAAAGCGCTAAAGGCCGAAAAAAATAGAGGCTGAGCGAAATATTGCCAGGGGGGTGGGAGAGCCAACCACCTAATCCCAAATTATTTTTCAAGTTATATAATGATAAGAACTAAAAACAGAGAGTGGGGTACCCTTAGGAAATAACCATAGGGGTCAGGTGGCATGGACGGAGATGAGGAAAGGGGCCAATCTTCTACTGAATGTCGCCTTCTCAACTGTCTTGACCCAGGCCACATCCCCTGGTGGAGACACAATGAGGCCGAATGTAATTCTTTTTTCTAATGTCAACAGTTTAAACCCAGGAAGAGGTACGGCGCCGGCCTCACAAGCACTAAGATAGATAAATCACCGGGCCGATGCATACACCTCGGGGTTCTGCCTGACTTATTTGTACGGGATAGACAAACCATATTTTCCGATTTGAAGATTCACTGAGGACTGGTTATGTCCACGGCTGGCGCATCGCAAATGTTGGTACCAATATACAAAAAAGGATTCAAATAGCGTTCCTGGAAACTCACAAGAACCGGGATGAGTCGAACTGCTGTGGTGGGGCCCATCTGTGAGGGGTTTATTAGAGATGCTATCCTGAGTATCTCACTGTGCACAACCTTATAACCCAGCGTCAGCATGGTTAGGAGAGATCGCTCCTGTCAGGACAAATCTGATTGGTTTCTACGCGGGCAGTCGCAAGACGGATTGGGGACGTGTGTGTGGTGGATGTCTGGATACTGGACTTTTCAAAGGCATTTGACCCTTGCACATAAAAGGTTGATATAAAATGAGACGGCTAGGGAATAGAGACCCTCTGGGTATTGGGTAAGTAATTGGGTGTGAAGAAAACAGAGGGTGGTCCTTAATGGCACATTCTCGCTTGGGTTCTGTACCAGTGGTGGATTGACCGTAGGGGTCGTATGGGGCCAATTGTCTTTTTAATATTTATTAATGACCTTGTCGTGTTGTTTTACACAGTCCAGTTCAATTAATTTGCCGCTGATTCCCTAAGCTTGTGTAAAGTAATAACTTGACTGAGGGAGATAGTTTGGCCATTCCAGAGGGAGGGATTTGTGGAAGAGAGGGATGGGCAGAAAAATGTTGACGAGGTTTAATGTAGATAAATGTAAAGTTATGCACCTCTGGGCCCTGGAAACAAAAAGTATAATATGTTCTAACGGTCACATACTTAGTAAAACTGAGCTGGAAAGGGATGGGGGTATGGGGATGTAAAATTAATTTTAGTGACCCAGAGCCAGGCGGCTGCTGCTCTAAAGCAAATAAAAATTATGGGATGTATCAAGGAGAGGAAATATGATTCTCATGATCCCAGCACATAGTTTTGCCCTTATACAAATCCCTGGCAGACCACACCTGGAAGATTGGTACAGGTGTGGGCACCGTGTATAACAGGATATATAGTAGGCTGGAAAGGGGGCAGAGGAGAGGAGAGAAACCCCCAGGATATTAGGGGAATGGGGGAACTAGCATTTACACGGACAGATTAAAAAAATTGGGATTCGTTAGAGCAAAAAGGACGCACTGAGGGGGAGACCCTCATTACAATGGCAAATACATGAACTGACAGTACAAGGATCTCTCCAAAGATCTTTTTATACCTCGCCTGACCCGGACAAGGGGGCATCCTCTTACGCTTAGATGAGAGGCGATTTCATCAACATAGACAAAGGTGCTTTACTGTAAAGCCGTGGCGCCTTGTGAAAATCTCTGCAGCAGGAGGGTGTTATTGGCAGACTCATGAATGTTCAAGAGAGGCCTTGATGCTTTCGGTAGATGTAAAAAATATCACGGGTATGGGGATAAACACATTTATTTAATTCTTCCCGGTGGACTTGATGGACTTGAGTCTCCTGCCAGCATTATTACTCTGATACTATGAACGTGTACAACCTATACATTTTATTTTATTGGAAATACAAACATATGAGGGATTATTTTTATGGGATGAGAATACAATGTATGCTAATTTATTTGGGAGTCGTAAGTTAGTCATGAGATTTATTACCCTATTTCAAGGGGTTGATAAACAGGAGAAAGCTGTGGACACTAGACTTGAGTCCATATATCCATTAATAGTTACAAACAGGCCTTGGGCCTTCACTGAGACTCATTGTCATAAAACTTCACTTTTATTGATCTTACTTTTAAAAATATGATCTATTTCACACACTTTCAGTGAGTTTAATCTGAACAATTCTAATTTACATTAAAATATGCAGACCATCGTGGAGACTTCAAGGTGTGGTATCCATAAGAATGAGGGAAGATGTTTAGAGAATTAGAGGATCTCACATATACCAGAGGCAAACACGAGATGTCCTGTAGTGCTGTTAGTCTGATGGTCACTTTACCTTTTGTTTATGATTGATAAAGGTACAAAGGTTGCAAGTCTCCGTCTCCGAACAGAGACAGTATCAGTGGTTCGAGCTCTAAATGTGGTCTCAGGCGCATACCAAGTCTCAAATTCCATTGAGCCATCTCGTATGTAATCCCTATGCACACGTAAGCCCCTAGGGTATTCTCATAGCCTGATAGTTATTCTCAAACTCACTATTGATAAGTGGAGCCAGTGAAGCTTACTGCTTGCAGTTATATTTCACTGCCAGTCAGTCGCTCCACTATCAGGGTGCTAGAGATTCCTATATCTGTTCTCATTGTTCGTCTATAGTGCTAACTTTCTTTTGAGATTATAGACGACTCTCTATTGGACTCTCCTAACATACATTTCAAATTGGAATCCACACCACACACATGTGTCGATTTATTAAAACCTTTTTCACACTAACGCACCCCCCCCCCGTCATGGTTTCCCACATTAGTGGCGTTAAGGGGTGCCGGGGCTAGAGAGTAGAGGTGCACCCCTGCTGAGGAAGCCACTAATGTGGCGAAAACAGTGACGTGGCCACATTGTAGCCTGTACCATCAATACACAAAAATTGGAACTTACCATCCAGACTAACAGAACTACAGTGAATCTAGTGTGCCCTCTGGGTATATAGTGAGCTATACGTTCTCTCAGACACTCTCCCTCATTCTGTATGAGACCACACATGAAGTTGCTCCACGCTGTTGCCTTGACTTTCATGTAAATTAGGAATGTCAGATTAAAACTCACTGAGTGTGGAAATAGATAATATTTAAATAGAATATCAATCAAAGTGAGTTTTAGGACAAAGGAGGTAAGGAGGCCCAAGGCACTTTTTGTAAATACTATTCAAGGGGGACGGGACACCAACAAAATCAATCAATGTATTTTGGATTGTTGCATTTTTGTTGGATCTTCTTCGCTGGGTCACTCGATTGCGGTCGTTACGCAGTTATCTAGTTGTTTCTTTTGCTCATTTTCCGGAGGCAAACCAAACTTGGAGAAAATCGCATTGTTTGTACGATTGACAAACTTATTCCGGACATCCCTTCTGTATTTTAGTTGGTAAGATCTGTTGAGGGCTTATTTTTGCGAAAACCAGTGTTCTTTCAGTAGTATCATAGTTAGGTAAACTATCTTTTTATCACTTTTAGAACATTTTGTGATGTTGTTGATGAAAAATTGTATATTATATGTTGTTGATTTACGAGTTACCGAGCGGGTTTCAATATGATTTAGATTCTTGTACACCTAATTACGGATGTGGTGTACCAAAATGGATGTTCTTTGTGTTTATTTACTGTATTTGCATTTTCTTAGTTCTGGGGAGATTATGAGCCTTGTATTTTATTTAGAGTTCATCCTATTATAAAAGATTCATTTTTTTTTTTTAACTTTTTTACATTTTACTTCTTGGCTTGAATAAGTGTCATCCTATCGCTTATTCAAGCATTTACCACTGCACTACACTTGATTGCAGGTAATAGTGTAAGTAAATGAGCATGCTGTGAATGCTCAGTTCCACATACAGCCGGGTCAAGCCAGGAAGCAGAACCCGGCGGGAAGAGGAGCGCAGCCTCGGGTCACTCGTCAGGGATCCAGGGGCAGAGGCAGGAGGGATCCGATTCCCCAGGTAAGCACACCAACTGGGGTTAGTATAAGGCGATTGCGTTTTCCCACGTGTTACCCTAAAATATTTCCGATTGATCGATTTTCCCTGAATGACATTGGATTTTGGCGCACGCGATCGGTTGTGGCGCATCGGCGGCGATGCATGCACGCAACGGAAATCATGGGGGCGTGGCCGAACGGTAACCGTGTGTTTCCGAAAAAAAACGCTGAATTTTTTAAAAAAATGGTCGCACGGGCACATAATCACATGCCGCCCGATAAAGACGAGGAATCCGGGGCACCTCGGCGGGGACTTGGCGAAGCAGCAACACCTGGTGGAAACGGGGGCAGCACCTTATGAATCGTGGAAGACCAGAACGCTCGTCCAAGCCGCTGCGCTGGAACGGCGAATGGACTTGCGGAAGTAAATGTGCCCCCTTGTGCTTCTTACATGCCTATCATTGAGGTTGCTAATGAGGAAATGGTTAGGAGGCAAAGTAAAACAGTGTTTCTTACATGAAATCAGATGGGCATCTTTAGATATGAGATGAATCACCCTGACTAGATCTTTCAGCCACAGAGAAATATCCCCGACCTAGCTCCTTAAGCAAGAAATGCATGGGAGTACAATGGGCGTCATCATGCCTATAATTGCGGTTATCTATGAGGAAAATGAGTTCAGGAGGCCAAAGTAACAGTGTTTCTACATGAAATCAGTGGTCTCTTTTAGAACTGAGCTGAATACTGCTAGCTCATCAGCCACAGAGATAATCACATCTTAGCTCCCGCCGAAATCCATGGAAAACAATGTGCGTGTTTATCATTGAAGTTGTCTGTTAGAAAATGAGTTAGAAGGCAAAGGAACCGTGTTTTCTAGATTAATCCGGTGGTCTTTTAGATCTGACGCTGAATAACCTGCTAGCTCATTAAGCAACGAGATCTTAACGACTTAGGCTCCTTAGCAAGAAAGAATGGAAAACCCTGTGCGTCTATCATTGCTATCATTGAGGGTGTCACTGAGGAAACTGAATTAGTAGGCAAAGTAAACAGGTTTCTACATGGAATCCAGTTGGTCTCTTTTAGAGCTGAGCTGATAATGCTAGCTCATTCATGCCAAAGAGATAAACACCAATCTCGGCCCCTTTAGCAAGAAGGCATGGAAATAAATGTGGTCTTATCATTGATGTTGCCTATGGTGTAGGAACATGAGTTAGGCTGCCAATAACAGTGTTTATACATTGAGAATAAATTCTAGCTCATAGCAAGAGAGATAATCACGGACTTAGCTTCTTAGCAAGCAATGTGTGGAAAACCAATGTGCGTATACCGTTGCCTATAATTGAGGTTGTTTGTCAGGGAAATGAGTTAGGAGCAAGAGTCACAGGGTTTCTATTTGAGTTAAGTTGGTCTCTGTTAGATCTTGAGCGAATAACCTGCTAGCTCGTTCAGCACAGAGATATCAGAATTAGCTCCTTTAGAAAGAAATGCATGTAAAACAATGTGAGTCTTTCATGAGTTGTCTGTTAGGACAACATCAGGTAGGAGGCAAAATTCATAGTGTTTCGACATTAAAGTCACCGTTGTCTTCGTTTAGAATCTGAGCGGAAAACTCCAAGCTTATGCAGCAACAGAAGATATCACAACTTTAGTTTCTATTAGCATGGAGAAACCAAGTTGTGTGTCTATATGCCTATTATTGAGGTTGTCTCGTTAGGACACTCGTTAGGAGGCAGTGTGTCTACTTGACGGTCAGTTGTCTATAAGGATTGGAGAGCACATTGCGCAGCCCTCCAAGGCCCCTGGCAGGCCTTGTTAAGGCCATTGCAGACTTGTTAAGGGCCATGAAAGGACTGTTAAGGCAATGCAGGACTTGTTCAAGGCCAGGGTAGGACTGGTAAGGCCATTGGAAGAACTTGGTAAGGCAAAGAGGGACTTGTTAAGGGCCCGGGAGGAATGATTGTTAAGGTCCGAGTCGGACTTGTTAAGCCCTTGAGGACTTGTTAAGGTCGAGCAGGGACTTGTACGGCCAGGGAAGGACTGGTTTTTGTCGGGAAGGAGGAAGGAAATGCTAAGGCATGGGAGTCGTCATAAGGCTAGGGGCAGGACTTGCTAAGCCAGGGAAGGTCTGTTTATGGCTCGGGAAGATTTGTTAAGGCCGTTGCTAGGACTTTTTAGGCACCACACAGGACCGGCTAAGACCCGGAAAGGACTTTTAAGACCAGGTCAGGACATGATCCCGGCCGTAAAGAACTTATAAGGCCCGCGGAGGCCTTGATAAGCACGGAAGGACAAAACGGCCGGGAAGGATATGGTTTGCGCCGGAAAATGAAGTGTTAAGTCTGGGCAGGATTTTCTAAGGCTCGGGGAAGGACTGTTAAGGCTGGTGCCGACTTGATGTTAAGTAGGGGGTAGGACTTGTTCAGCCGGGCATGGACTTTGTTAAAGTGGGTGAAGGACTTGCTCTGGCCGTGCAAGACTTGTTAAGGCCTTCAAGACTGTTAATGCCCAGCAGGACTGGTTAGGCACTGGCAGGATTACGATAAGGCCTTGGCGGACTGGTTACGGTTCCCGGAAGGATTTGTTAAGGCCTGGGCAGGACTGACTATGGCCAGTTGTAAAGACTTGTAAGCCCGGAAGGACTTGGTAAGGCCTGTCAGGACTTGCTAAGGATGAGCAGGACTGTTTAAGGCAATGGCAGGATTCGATTAAAGCCTTGGAAGGACTGTTAAGCCCTCGCGGATTGTTAAGGCACTGGGTCTGAAACTGTTAAAGTTGGGGGAGGGTTGTTAAGGCCAGAGCGGGACTTTTAAAGGCCAAGGCTGGACGTGCTCGGCCCCTGGAAGGACTCCTAAAAGGGCCGAGCAGGACTCTTAAGGCCAGGAAGGACTTACGTACGGCCGAGGAGGACTTGTTAAGGCCCGGGCAGGACATGCTCCTGCTCCGGCCGGACTTGGTGAGGCCCTGGAAGACTTGTTAAGCACTTGCAAGACTTTTTACAAGGACACGTATCCGGTCTGTGTCACTTTTACTGTCACTACTCCTGTTGGAACAGATCACAAAGGGATCCATCCAGCCTATCTAGTATTTTATACCTATTCACGGTAAAATCATATTTTTTTATCATGTAAATGAGGCTGGTCAAAAATGGTAGAGGCAGTGATTGTCACCCCTGTTACCCCTCCCCTCTCCTCCCGGCTCATGTCGGTGTAATGTTAGTAAATGCTGCATCTCCTAAATACAGGTGAGAGACACCACGAACATCACTACACATGAAGGACATGTTAGGCTGTAACATGCTGCCTGGAGCTGCTGTATCTCTCCTATACACAAACACACTGCAACACAGGATTGCAGGGGGCGTGGCCACCAGCACAAGGAGCCAAACAGTATCAGCCTCACATCCTTAACAGCCTCCACATATTTACAGGATGTCGTCATCACTGGGGAGGGGGGCTGTTGCCTCCCCACTCATGAATAGAGTGGACCAAGCTTTGAATGCTAAGCTTCATTGGAATTTAAACAGGTTCATTTGCATACAACGTTAGACTTCATTGCTTAGTTTTTACGGAAGGTAGAGGGACAATGAAGGGATAGCGGCAATGCTCTAAGGCAGTTTATGAAAAGATATTTTAGTTTAGGGGGTTATACGGGGGACTTCTAGGCCCAGGCAGGAATTTGGTAATGCACGGGCAGGACTTGTTAAGGCCCGTGATGTCTTTGTTAAGGTAGGTTGAAGGACTTGTATGGCCCGTGCAGACTGTGAATGCCCGGTGTATGGATTGTTCATGCGAGCCGGACTGGTTAAGGCACTGGCAGGATTCGATAAGGCTTGGCAGGACTTGTAAGGCCCGGAGGATTGTACGGCCTGGGCAGGACTTGTTCGGTGAGTAGGGGTAGGACTGTTACGGCGGAGGGACTTTGTTAAGGTCAGGAGGACTTGTATGGCCCGTCACGACTGTTAATGGCACGGTCGGGACTTGTTAAGGCGAGCGGAGTGTTAACCTGGAGGATCGCTAGTTCTTGCAGGACTTGGTAAGGAAAGGAAGGATTTGTTGAGGTCGGTGAAGACTTGCTATGGCCAGTGAAAAGAATTGTTCAAGGGCCGGTCAGCTGTTAAGGCCCGTTGGCACTGTTAAGGCCGACAGGGATTGTTAACGGCACTGGCCGGATCGAAAGGCCTTGCAGGACTTTGTTAAGTCCCGGGCATGCTTTGTAGGCTGGGCAGGACTTGTTAGGTAGGGTAGGGACTTGTTAAGGCCCGGGATGGACTTTGAGTAGGTCGGTGATGGAAGGACTTGATATGGCCCCTGCAAAGACTTTAGGCCCGGGAAGGAACTGTTAAGGCCCGGGAAAGGAATGGTTAAAGCCTGGTCAGGACCTTGCTAAGGGCCAAGCAGACGTGGGAAGGCACTGGCAGGGATTGAGAGGACTGGCAGGACTTGTAGGCTGAGGAAGATTGGTTAAGGCCTGGGAAGACTTGTTAAGGTAGGGGTAGGCTGTTAGGGCCCTGACGGACTCTAAAAGGCGCGAGCAGTACTTCTTACGGCCCGGGAAGGACTTACTAAAGGCCGAGGAGTACTTGTAAGGCCAGGAAAGGACATCCATTGCTACGGCCGGCAGGACTGTTGAGGCCACTGGCAGGACTTGTTAAAGCCAGAACAGGACTTGTTCAGGCCCGGGCAGATTGGTTAGCCCGGGAAATACTGATTAAGGGCCAGGACGAGGAAGAACTTTTAACGACCAGGAAGGAATTGTTAAGGCCCGGGAAAGAATTGTAAAGCCTGGGAAAATCTTTGAATAGGCACGGCAGGAATGTTTAAGGCCCGGTTAGGACTTGTTTAGGGCCCGAGAAGGGACTGGTTAAGGCCACCCCCCCCCGTGGGCAGGACTTGTTTTTGCGTCGGGGAAGAAGGCCTGCTAAGGCCTGGACAGGACGTATTAACGCTTGGGAGGACTTGTTCAGGCCAGGCAGGTCTTTCAAGGCTCGGGATGGCATTTGTAAGACCTTGCAGACTTTTATCACCGCACAGGACCTGCTAAGACCGGGAAGGCCTTTTAAGGCCCATGCAGGAACGTGTTAAGGCCCAGGAGAACTTGTTATTGCCCGGGAAGGAATTGATAAGACGGGAAGGGACTTGTTATGGTACTGACAGAACTTTTTAAGGCATGGTTAGAATTGTAGGTCCGGGCAGACTTCTTAAGGTACAGGACTGGACTCGGATTGGACGGGAAGGACTTGATAAGGACCGGTCATACTGCTGTTAGACCCGGGGCAAGACTTCTTAAGGCCGGAATGGACTTTGTAAAGGCCCGGGAGGGAAGGACTTATTAAGGCCAGGGAAGGACGATGAGGCAGGGCAGACTGTTAAAGCCGTAGCAAGACGTGTTAAGGCCCTGGCAGGACTTGCTGAAGGGCTCGGGCAGGCTTGTAATGCGAGGAAAAGGACTGTTTAAGTCCCGGGAAGGCTGTTAAGTCAAGGGCAGCGAGGACTTGCTAAGCGTGGAGGAAGAACTTTTTAACGACCAGGGAAGGGACTTGCGTTAAGGCCCGGGCAAGAATGTAAAGGCCTGGAAACTCTTGAAAAGCACGGCAGACATTGTTAAGGCCGGAAGGAATTGTTTAGGCGCCCCCGGGAAGGACTTGTTTAAGGCCCTTTAAGGACTTGTTAAGGGGCCAGGGCAGAATTGTTAACGCGCGGGCAGAGAACGTGTTATTGACTGGGAAGGAATTGCTAAAGACCAAGGAAGGACGTGCTTGTTTATCGGTATGACATAACTTTTTAAGGCCGGTCAGCAGGACTTCTGAGGCCCGGGCACGAATCGGAAGCACCAGGAAGACTTTTGTGCCAGGGGCAGGACTGTTAAGCCTTGCACGACTTGTTAAGGCCATAGGCAGGCTTGAGAAGGCTTGGGGGCAGGCCCTGTTACGCCGAAGACGACTTGTTAAGCCGTGCAGGAATTGGTAAGGCCAGGTAAGGACTTGGTTAAGGGCCTGTGAAGGACTTGTTAATGCGGAGCAAGACAAGTTAAGTCACGGGCAGGACGGTAATGTCCGGACGGAATGTTTAGGGACCAGGAAGGCCTTGTTAAGCTAGAAAAGATGTTAAGATGGAGCAGGACGTTGTTGATGCCCGGGCAGGACTTGACAAGGCCTTGAGAACGAGTGTAAGCCGGGACGGACTTGTAATGCCCGGAAAAATCTGGCATGTAAGGCCCGTGAAGGGGACTGTTTAAGGTCCGGCAAGTACTTGTTAAGGCCGGGTAATGATTTGTTAAGGCCCTGCAGGAGTTGCTAAGGCTCGTTACGGCCCTTGCCTGACTTGTAAAGGCCCGAGGCGGGACTGTACGTCCTGTGATGGACTTGCTATGGCCCACTCCAGGACTTGAAGGCCCGGCCGTTTTTTAAGGACAGGAAGGAGTTGTTCAGGCACTTGAAGGACTTGTTAACGCATGGCAGACTAATTAAGCCCCAGAAGGGCTTTTTACAGTCTCAAGCAGGAAATTTAAGGCCCAGAAGGACTTTGGTAAGGGGACCCACGAGCAGACTTGGTTAAGGCCAGGGACGGACTTGTTTTTAGAGCGGGAAGGAATGATAAGGCCTGGGCCGGCGTGAAGCGATAGGGGCACGACTTTGTTAAGGCAGGGCAGCTGGTTAACGTCGGGAAGGATTGTAAGGCCCTTGCAGGACTTTTTTCACCCTGGCCCAACGCATAGGACTGCTAAGGACCCGTGAAGGACTTTTTAAAGGCACAGTCAAGACGTGTTAAGGCAGGTAAGGAATTGTACGGCCCGGGAAGGACGTGTTTGGCCCAGGGACATTTTGATATATTTTGAAGATCGGGCATTTTGGGACGCAGACGATTCTAATATGGTCTGTGATGTGATTTTTAATGTTTGTTAGTTTTATGTCCGTTTCTAGGGAAAGGGGGGGTGATTTGAACTGTTAAATCGTTATTCCTTTTTATTATTTTTTAAACTTGTTTTGGTTCACATTTTTTAAAACCATCTAGGGTAAATAACCTAGATGTCCCAGAGCGCTCCTACCATATACTGCAATACTACAGTATTGCAATATATGGCATTTTGAGGTCATACATACAATGAGCACGGCTCATTGTACCGAACCTTGCATAAGCCATGTAGCTCGGTCAAAAGACGACCAGAGGCTACCATGGTAACCGACGCCGCCCCCGATGACATTCTGGGAAGTGGCGCTCGGAAAGAAAAAAGATGGCGGCGCCCGCGCGTTGCAAGCACAGACCGCGGTTTTATAGCTCACTCAGTCGGTGAGCCTCTTCAAATCCCTTATACCTCTGCGCCGTTAGAGATACGGCGCGGAGTGTTAAGGGGGTCAAGGCCACGGACAGGATGTGCTTAAGACTTGGGAAGGTTTGCTAAGGTTTAGGAATGACTTGCAAGGGCCTTGCAGGACTTGTTAAGGCACTTGCCTTGCCGTGTTAAGGCCTGAGGCAGGACTTGTTCAGCCCGAGAAGGGCTGTTAGTTCTGTGATGGAATTGCTTGGACCACTCAAGACTTGTGAAGGCCCGGGCATGGTTTAGGACAGGAAGGACTGTCAGGCCCTGAAGGACTTTGGTAACGCATGGCAGGATTCTTAAGCCCCAAGGAAGGGCTTTTTTTACGGTCGGGCAGGACGTGTTAAGGACGGCGAATGAAGTTGTTCAGGCCCGAGAAGGACTGTTCAGGGCAGGTTGATAATGCCCGGGAGGGACTTGTTAAGGCCATTGAAGGACTTGTTAAACGCATTGGCCGGACTACTAAGGCCCCAGAAGAAGGGCTTTTCAGTCCAGCGGAAATTTAAGGCCAAAGAAGGACTGTTAAGGGGCCCGAGCAGGAAGTGTTACGGCCCAGGGAAGGACTTGTTTTAGCGAGGGGAAGGAACTGCTAAGGCATGGGCCAGGACGGTGTGAAGGATAGGGCACGAATGTTAGGCCAGGGCACGGTCTTGTTAACGCTCGGGAGGATGTGTTCAAGGTTAAGGCCCTGCTTGCAGACTTTTTAAAGGTACGCATAGGACCTGCTAAGACCCGGGGAAAGAATTTAAAGCCCAGTCAAGACGTGGTTAAGGCAGGTAAGGACTTGATAAGGCCCGGGAAGGCCTTGTTTTGGCCCGGGATGACTTGTAAGTAACGGAAGGATTTGTTAAGGCCTGGGCAGGGTCTTGTTAAGGGCCGAGCAGGACTTGCTAAGGAGCTGGCAGGATTCCAGGATGCGCTAGGCCTCATTGGCAGGAATTGTTAGGCCAAGGGGAAGGGCTTTTTTCAGGCCGGGATGGAAGGGTTAAGGCACGGCAGGTCTTGTAAGGCCTGGTCAGAGAGTCTTGTTAAGACTAGCAGCAGGACTTGTTAATGCATGGCCGGCTTGTTAAGGCCGGGAAGATTGTTAAGCATGGGCAGGACTGTAAGGTAGATGTAGGGAATGTTAACGGCCGAGGCAGACTTTTAAATGGCCACGGCAAGGACTTGTTAGGCCCTGGAAGGACTCTAAAAGCCGTGAGCTATCTTCTTAAGGCCTGGGGACTTTCAAGTCCGCCGAGGAGAACTGTTAAGGCCGGCAGGATATGTTACGCTACGAGGACTTGTTAAGGCCCTAAAAGGAACAGGACTTGTCGTAAAGCCCAAACAGGACTTCATTAAGGCCCGGGCTGACTTAAGGCCGGGAAAGTACATAATAAGGGCCGGGCAGGACTTGTTAAGAGACTGTGGGGAATTGTTAAGACCGTGGGGCACATTTTTTAATGCCAGGACAGGACTTGTTACGGCCGGGCCAAAGAATTTAAAGGCCTTGGAAAATCTTGATAAGTCACGGCAGGACTTTACGGCCGGGTGGTACAGGACTTGTTAGGCCGAGAAGGGCTTGTTAAGTCGTGATGGACATTGCTATGGCCACGCAAGACTTTTAAGGCCAGGGAAGGACTTTACATCCGGGCAGGACTTGATAAGGCTGGAAAGGGACTGTTAGGCCCGGAATGTTGTTAAAGGCCATGGAAGGAGCTAAGGCCCAGGCAGGACTTGTCAAGGTACTGAAGAACTTTTAAGGCCAGGTTAAGACTTGTTGAAGGCAGGCAAGACTTCTTAAGGCCCGGAATGGTACGTGTAAAGGCCAGGAGGATGTTAGGGCACTGGGAAGATTTGATAGCCGGACAGGACTTATAAGAGCCCGGAAGGACGTTGTTTTGCCCCGGCAGGACTGTTAAGTCCGGAAGATTGGTTAAGGCCGGGCAAGATCTGTTACGACCCGGGCAAGACTTGTTAGGCCCGGGCCAGGACTTGTAAGGCTGTGAAGGACTTGCTAAGGCCGTGCCAGTATTGGTAAGCAGCCGTTACAGGGCATGATAAGGCCCAGCCCCCCCCGATCCGACTTGTATGGCCCATGAAAAGACTTGTTAAAGCCGAGATCGTCTTGGTAAGGCCTAGGAGACACTTGATAAGGCCGGGCACAAAACTATGTCCCTTCGGGAGAGACTTGCAAGGCCCCAGCAGGACTTGGTTAAGGCCCGGAAAGTGCTTGATAAGGCCATGAAAGGACTTGTGAAAGCAGAGCGAGTACAAATTGTTAAGGCCCGGGCCGGATCTTGTACGGCCGGAGAAGTCTTTTAAGGCTCGGATGATTGTTTACAGGCCCGAGAGGACTTGTTTAAGGCCAGGGCAGGACTCTGTTTTGCCGGTGAAGAAAATCTTAACGCCGGGAAGACATGTTAGCGTCTGGGAAAAGGACCTGTTAAGGTCCCGGAAGAACTTGTAAAGACCGGAAGGACTTGTTAAGGCCGGACAGGACTTGAGAAGGTACTGGAGGTTTGCTAAGGTTTAGGAAGACTTGTTAAGGCACCTGGCAGGACTGTTAAGGCATTTGCAGGATTTGGTAAGGCCCGGGGACAGGACTGTTAGGCCCTTGAAAGACTTTTTAACGCATGGCAGAACTTTCTTAAGCCCCAGGAAGGGACTTTTTACGGTCAGGCACGGACTTGGTAAGGCCCGTAGAAGTGCTTGTTAAGGTCTGTGATGGACATTGTTTAAGCCACACGCAAGACTGTTAAGGCCCGGCTGGATTTGCTAAGGCCCAGGCAGGAGTTTTTAAGGTCTGCGAAGGTGCACTTGTTAAGGTCCCCTAGCAGGGACTTGCTAAGGCTCGGGCAAGTGCTTGATAATGCCGCGGCAGAACTTGTAGGCCTGGAAGGACTTTTAAGACCTGTGCAAGAATTGTTAAGGCCTGGAACAATCTTGTAAGAACCCGGGCGAGACTGTGATACCGGCCCAAACCAGGATTTGACTAAGGGCTTTGGAAGTCTGCTAAGGTTAGGAAAGACCTTGCTAAGGCACTTGCGGACTTGTTACCGGCACTTGCAGGGGAGTGTTGAAGCCAGGGGAGGGCAGTGTTGATAAGGCCACCAGGAAGGTGGGGTATGGCACTAATTGACTTTGGTATCAGCCCTAGAATGTCGTGTAAGGCCTAGAGAGCACTTGTTACGGCCGCTGAGGCAGGACTGTGTTAAGCCGGGGGGCAGGAATGTTAAGTCCCAGGCAGGGACTTTCTAAGTCCGTGCTCTTTTCTTAGATCTCAGCACTAAATTAATCCTACGCTCATTCAGCAAACCAGGAGATAAGCACGAACTGTTGCCTCCTTAGCAAGACAAAGGAGCAATGAATGATGAATGGCAAGACAATGGCGGCATGACAAGGGGTTAATTGGAGCATCTATGGGGTTAGTGAGGTCAGAGCGAGGGGAGGGGGAGATATTTACAGTAAGGTCTGAAGCGAGTCAGTAAGGGAGGGTTGGTTAGGGTTTGGAATATTTTGAAATATGCCACGAGTAGTGTCAGTGCACGGAATCTGGGGAGAAAAGAACAATTTTCCCGCCCACCCGCACCCTTTACAAATAAGGGAGCATATGGGGGGGCCAAAAAAAACTAATTGTCGCAGGGGGGATTAGGAGGGGTTCTCGGGGCCGAAAAAAGGTGTTGAGCCGGGGAGCGGGCACCGGGCGGGTTCGCAGTCCCGCCGACTAGTTGATTAACGAAAAATGTGTGAAATACTGGGAGACAGGATCTAAGAGGTGGGGAAGTCTCCCATTTTGGGTCCAGGTAAGGCGATATAGGTGGGGGCAAGTGAGACATTCCTGGCCAACGGATTGATGGCAATTTAGATGCCCCCGGAACCCTTGCTAGCTGAGTTAATAAGGAAATTTAATGTGATGCAATGTTATGATTTTAATGATGCTGTTTTATAATAAATGGGCCGCTGTTGCCTTTATCCCAACAGCTGTGGTTGATTCTTAAGCTGATGGGGACGTGGGATTTGGGGGTTTGGGTTTCACAGCGGTAATTTAAGTCCCAAGTCATGGATTAAAAACAATGGCATCTAAATTAGCGTTGTCTTGTAAGGAAATGAGTTAGGGGCAACAGTAACAGTTTCCTACATGAAATCAGGTTGTCTCTTTAGATCTGAGCGAAATACACCCTAGCTCATTCCAGCCACAGCGCATAATACACCACACTTAGTTCCGTAAGCAAGCAAATGCATGAAAACAATGTGCTTCTATCATTTGCTATCATGAGGTGTTTGTTTAGGAAAATGAGTTGGAGGCAAAAATAACAGTGTTTCTATTCAAGTCTGTTGGTACTCATAGTCTGACTGAATAACATCCTAGCTTATTCAGCAACCAGAGATAATCACGAACTTTTATCCTTTAGGAAGAAAATGCATGGAAAACAAGGGCGTCTTTCATGGGGTTGTCACATGAAGAAAATGCGTAGGAGGCAAGTAAAAGGGTTTATACATGAAATCAGTTGGGTTTTTTAGATACTGAGCTGAATAACTGCTAAAACGCTGCTTTCAGCACCAGAGATAATCACGAAATTAGCTCCTTTAGCAGAAATGCATTGAAAAAACTGGGGCACATTACTTACCGTCCATTTCGCGTTTCCAGCGGGTGGCTTCCGACGAGCGTTGGGTCTTCCGGCGATTCATGAATGTGCCTAGAGTCCACCAGGTGGCGCTGCTGCGCCGAAGTCGCGCGAGGGCAGGGTATATCGTCTTCATCGTGGTGCAGTGAGTTATGCCCGTGCGAACAATTGTTTTTTTTAAATGCGGCGGTTTTTCCGAATCCGTCGTGTTACCGTGTCGGGACGCCCCCCCGCGTGATGCAAGCGCGATGCGCCACAACCGATTCGGTCGCCACAAATCCCGGGGCAATTCAGGGAAAATTGGCGCAAATCGGGAAATATTTGGTACCACGTAGGGAGGAAAAGCGACGGGCCGTTAGTAAATGACCCCAATGTGCGTCTATCAGTGCCTATCATATGGTTGTATGTAGGAAAATGGAGTTAGGAGGCAAAATAAACAGTTTTCTACTGAAACTCAGTTGTCGCTTTTAGATCGTTGAGTCTGAATAATACTCCTAGTTCATTCAAGCAAACAGAGATAATCAAAACTTAGCTTCTTTGAAGCAAAGACTCATGGAAAAAATGTGGTCAGTCATCATGCTATCATTGAGTTGTCTAAGGGAAAATGGTTCGGAGGCAAAGTAAACAGTGTTTCTACATGAAATACATGTTTGATCTCTTTAAGAATCTGGACTGTATAACTGCTAGCTCATCAGCAACAGGCATATCACAAACTAGTTCCCAAACAATTTCAAAACAATGTGCGTCATATCATTGAGCTTGACTCTAGTCGAACGGTGAAGAGACATTACGGGGTGTCGAAATCAGGAAGCGGGAGGCGGGGATAGGCAAAAAGGGCGTCTTTCATCGAGGTTGTCTAATGAAGAAAATGAGTGAGGAGGCAAAGTAACTGTGTTCTACATGAAACTCAGTGGTTCTTTTAGATCTCGAGCTGAATGACGCTCCACCGGCAGCCAACGGGGACGCCGACGGTGAATACCACTCCACAAAGTTTTTTCTTCTTACCCGGTGAGGCAGGGAGGGCGATAACCCCCGAGCAGGGGGTCCCGCTTCTGGTCCAAGCCCCTTCACGGGTCCTGCCCTCACCGCGGGGGGCGTCCGGGACAGTGGGCAGTGGGGAGTGTGACTAGGCGGACACCTGTCAAACCCGTAACGCGAAGTCCAAGGCAAGCTCATGGAAAGTACAGAAACCTCCCGTGGAGCAGAAGGGCAAAAAGTCGCTTGATTTATTTTCAGTATGAATACGATCCATGACAGCGGGGCCTCACGATCCTTGCTTACTTGTGGTTTTAGGCAGGAGTGGCAGAAAAGTTATCCACAGGGATAACTGCTGTGGCGGCCAGGGATCGATAGACGACGCGCTTTTGATCCTTCGACTGTCGGTCTCTTCCTATCTGCAAGAGACCATTTCGCCAACGTAGGATTGTTCACCCACTTAATAGGAAACGTCAGCTGGTTAGACCGTGTGAAAGGAGTTTACCCTATGATGATGGTTGTCGCCAATTACGAGAGGAACGACGAGGTTCAGACATTGGTGGTATATTGCTTGGTGAGAAGCCATGGGCGAAGCTACCAATTGTGGGATTATGGACATGAACGCTCTAAGTCAGAATCCCCCCTAGAAGCGGACGATACCGCAGCGACGAGGATCTGGTTTGGCCTGGATAGCAGGGGCGGGGGGGATATCTCCACCCTCCCGGTGAGCAGCAGCTGCAAGCTGCACGGCCCCTGGGGCTGAGCGGACGGTGTGAGCCGCTCTCTCCCCGCAGTTAAACGCATGTTCGAGGGAACCCGGTGCTGCAAATCCATTCGTAAGACGACCTGCTTATGGGGTCAGGGTTTCGGGTAGCAGGAGCCGATACCTCGCTGCAATCATTGAAAGTCATCACGAACCAAGCTTCTCCTCTCCGAAGACACCTTACCCTGCGGTGGAATGGCCGCCGTGCGGCGGCAGTTAGTGGTCGACAAAGACGGAGACCCTCTACTCTAGCCACCGGCCTCCGGGCAGCCACGATGAGCCACCGACGTGAATGGCGAGGACATCTTGTCTCGCTCCCTTGCCGGGGAACGAGCTCAACGACCTCTCACCGCATTGGTGTGATCGCCTGAAGAAAAACATCTTGAATCAATCTGTCTCTCTCTGGCAAGAGATGAGTTCGGAGCGGACTTGCGTGCCGCCGCGGCGCCGCCCCCTCTTTCTCCTTTTTAATAAACAAGAGTCGGCAACGTCGTGCTTAATTCGGGCGGCTAAGGGGTGTTATTTTTGGGGGGGCGCTTAATTCTCGGGGTGTAGGTGTTCGCACGAACGGTCGTGATTCGGCTCGTAGGAGGGCCGAGATGGGCCAGTAGGAGATCATGCCTGAATGCGGAACACGGGGTTTTGGTTGCGTGCAGCTGTTACCGACCGCAGGATGTGCAGAAGTAGTGGCCGTGAGTGAGGGGGGCGCGCGTTTGCCAGCATGCCCATGATGCTCGCCTCCCCACCCCCAGGACCACGGAGGAGGAAGGGAGAGAGGAGAGCCGTAGAGAGAGAAGTGTGCTTCCAGTCATTGGCGCACCGCCCGCAGCCTGCACGCACGCACGCAGCACAAAAGCATATCAAGGCATCGATTCACTTGGGCAAGGGGGGCATAGTGTATGTGTGGGGCAGACATAGAGTGGTGCAGTGGTAGACAGAGCCGCGGAGAACGTATGTAGCGGAGAAGGGTCAGAGAGTGTGGCCGGCGAGTGGGGCGACTTGCGAGCATGCTGCCGACCTCTAGCCCCAGGAGTGCCGTGGAGGTAGATGTGCCCACAGCGGTCACTGGGGGTCGGCAAAAGCACGCCGGCCAGCTCGTGGAGATGGGTTCTGCCTGTGTGGGCCTGCCCGTGCAATGGAAAGGAAGGAATGGAAGGGGCATAGGGAGATTGAGTGAAAAAACAGAGTGCGGCGGTTTTGTCGGGACTGGCGGCCAACCACCCCGCACAAGCCGGATCGGAAGCAGTCCCCGCCACAACTTTGGTTGGTTGTTCGCGGAGAGGGACATGCCATGGAAGTAGAGAGCTACTCGCAGGGGACTTTAGACGGGAGCAGCCACTAAGCCTATCGGGTATTGTCACTGTTCTGGCCAGAACTTGGTCATGGTCCGTCGAGAACAATGCCATATAGACGTGAAGGTGAGTGTCACATGCCTATTGGGTCATGTGCACTGCATGGACGAGACGTACGCACGGGGAGGGTGAGGAAACACTCTTTTCACTGAGTCCCGTGAGGAAGACGGCCCGTGGAGGCAGGAAGATACTTAACGAGGGGACTCAGTGGGAGCAGCCGCTTGCCTAGCGGGGAACATGTCACTGTCCCTGGCCAGACTTGTGGCAAGGCCATGGGGAGGAAACATGCCCATGGAATAGGATCACCTCCGAGTGGACTCAGCGGAAGCAGCCATTGGACCTACCACGTGCACACGTACTGTTCCACGGCAAGCTTGTCGTAAGACCGGTGAGGGCAACAATGCCATGGAAGAGGAGGGTGAGGCGGCATGAACATTGGGGTTTTGGATGCCTATTGGAGCTTACGCCCTAAGGGTCATATGCACACTCTTTGCCACGTCCTGGTGGGGAACAAGTCCCAGGGAAGAGGAGCTACTCCAAAGGGGACTTCAGCGGGAGCAGCCAACTTGGCTTCCAAGGGAACATGCCACGGTTCCACGGCCCACTTGGTTGAGTTCCCGGGGTAAATTAAGCCATGGAAGTAGGAGCTACTATTCCGAAGGGGACCAAGTAGGAGCGGCATTGGCTATCTGGGACACATGTCAGTTCCCGGCCAACGTGGTGTAGGTCACGGGGAAAACAAATGCCCATGGAAGTAGGAGGTGAGGCACCATGCCCATTGGTGTACTTGTGAGGTGCCTATATGGCGAGCTGAAGCCCTAAGAGAGCGTCATGCCATACATCTCTGACCAAGTCCCAGTGAGAACACTGCTCTCGGAAGTATGGGGACAAGGCTACTACTCACGAGGGACGTCAGCAGACGCGGCCACTTGGCCTATCGGCCAAATGTCAACTGTCCCGGCCACACTTGGTTGTAGTTCACGGTGAGGACAATGCCATGGAAGAGGACGCTACTATTCCGAACGGAGACACTCCGAGCGGAGCAGCCCACCAGCCTATCCGGCACCAGTCGTGTTCTCCGGCCTGACTTGGAAGACCAATGTCCGGTTCAGAAACAATGCCCATGGAGTAGGAGCTACTACTCTCGAAAGAGATGTCAGCGGGAGCGGAACACTCGCGCGGATATCCGGGGTATTGTCACTGTTCCCCGGCACACAATTGGTTGTAGGTCCCGGGGAAAAACAATGCCATGGAGTAGGAGGTGAGGCACATGGCCCATTGGTTGTGTTGTGGATTGCCTATGGAGAGCTGGGAGCCCGAAGAGAGAGGTTTATGCAAACACTCTCTGCCACAGTCCGGTGAGGGAACAATGCTCTCGGAAAAGTAGGAGCTACATACTTCCGAAGGGGACTTGTAGCAGGGAGCGCACTTGGCTTCCGGTGAAACATGTCACTGTTCCCCGGCCACACTGGTTGTAGGTCCCGGGAGGAACAATGCCCATAAGGAAGTAGGATCACTACTTCCGAAGGGGACCTTTTGCCGGACTGCACTTGGCATCTCAGGCCAAATGGTCACTTTTTCACCGCGGCCTGATGGTCGGGAACAATTGCCCATTGAAGTAGGAGGTTTGAGGTGCCCATGCCCGTTGTGTCTGTTGGCTGGCTATTAGAGAGGCGGTTGACGAAGCACTCTGGCGATGACAGGAAAAAACCCCCTACCATAGCAGGACCAGATGGAAGTGGGTCCGCTGGAAGGTCCGGGAGAGCTCCGGAGAATCCCCATCGTCCATCGTGAAGCGTCAGCCGGCAGACACGTGCGGGGCAGCTCCCGGCGTGGGAAGAAACGGGAAAGGGTAGTTTTTCTCGCCGAGGCGCGAGGGGGGAGATTCCTGCCAAGACATCGGCGAAGAGTCTACTTCGACAGAGCGAATTAACGGGGTCAAGAGAACCCGGCCGGAAGGCATGCGGGCGAGGGGGCTCCATGGACCCCCTTCGCGACGGGTTGAAACGACCGAGAGCTGGAGGGAATGGGGCGCCAAACACGGGCTTACCGCCACCAGCTTGCCCCGGTCGAAAAGACTCGTCACTCGCACAAGCAAGCAAAAAATAAGTTCAAAGTGTGGGGAAACGTTGGGAATGACAGATGCACTCCGCCTTTTCGCTGCGCCCATCCTGGAGGCGGTCTTGGTCACCCTGTGTCGGCAGATTTCAAAGTCCGGAATGGTTCCCTCAAAAAAGAAACGCAATGAGGGCGAACTCTCGTAGCTGCCCTGCGGAAAGGACACCACGAGAAGGGAGACGTTTGGCGGAGACGGCAGGCGGACATCTGTGGAGGCGGCACTGGGCTTTTGGGATCGGGCGACAAGTCAGAAAAATTCTCGGACGAACCCGCCCGATTCCTGCCGGAAGGCGCCACCGCGGGGGCGGCGGAACCTGGCGGTAAGAACGCAGCAAAAACGACCCGGTAAAAGTTTCGGTGAAGGCCTTCCGACAGGAGAGAAAAGTAAAAAAAGTATGGTCAAAGAAGGGAGGTTTGGTCGGACTTGCAATCCCAGCGGGACAAAGTGCAGCTTTTGCACGCCCGCGTCCTGCCAGTCAGAGCGGCCTTTCGGGGTTCCCGGGAGAGACTTCACTGTTCCTCAGTGGGAGGTGGTCCATTTCTGCTGCGAAATGGCGAGCCCCTTCGGGCTTCTACAAGAGTGTGCACGGCCGGTCAACAGTCTACGCCTCTCTTTCGGACTTGGTGATTTTTGGCCAAATCGTTCTCCGCAGGGTCAGAGCTGGAGGTTGTCGCGGCGAGGCCGGAGAGAAAAGTAAAAAAGACTATGTCAAAGAGGGAGGTTTTGGTCAGACTTTGGCCGGTTTTTGCATTCCGCGGGACAAGTTGAGGCGGAGAGGGCGCGAGGTGCAGCGGCTGGCGGCTGACGGGTTAGTGCGTCCCTGCACTGAAGCATTGCGCCCCCGGGGAAAAGGTTAGTGGGGCGAGTAGGCGGCGTTACGGGCATAAGCCACCGTCCCCGCCGTACAAGGTCGGGGGCCTGGCGACCACCAGGCGTAAGGCTAGGCAGTGCGGACCGCGGGTAGAGGGAGCGCATAAGTCACGCTCTCCACCACTGCACCCTCAAAACTAAAAAATTCAAACGTGTGGGAGAACACGGGGACTCGCCGATGGCACTCCGCCTCCGCCCATCCTGGAAGCGTCCTCGGTCACTTGGTGTCCGGCCAGATTTCAGCGCTCGGAATGGTGAAACAAGAAACGACGTAAGGAGGGCGAATCCGGGCAAATTCGGGGCGGGACCACCGCAGGGGGGGGACATATACAGGAGACACGCAGCGGACCGGGTGTCGGAAGCCTCGTACGCCTTGTGCTGGAAAGTTGAAAAAAAATTGCAGTGTGACCCAGGCCCTGCCCTGGCCGGGAGAAAGGCGCACGCCGACGGTGGCCAACCCTTTGCGGGACCTACTGGACAGACACCGCAGACCAAAATGCGGGTAAAATTTGGGGCGATCGACCTCGTGTGCACCTCGCCCCGAGAGAAAAGTTCAAAAAAGTACCGGAAAACGAAGGAGAGGTTTTTGGTCGGCCTTTGGCCGTCTTGCACAAAGTGGTGGCCATCGTGCGGCATCGCGGCTTTGCCGTACGTGTCCACCAATGGGTTGGCGCGCGGCTGGGTGATGCTAGCGTGTGAGGTCGGGGTCCCCCAGGGAGGACAGGACGCAAGCAGGTCGTTCTACCACAAAATTCCCGCCGAAGAGCACCCCATTTCCGCCGTACGGTCCCAATGGGGGTGGGCAGCCTGGGGTTGAGGCTAGCCATGTGAGTAGGGAGGGGGACGGGACGACAAGCAGCTGTTCTCCACCAAAATCCAGCGGTTAGAGTCTTCTACTCTTCGCGATTTAATGATCTGACACCCGAATGCGCTCCCACCCTCGCGGGGCAGGGCAATTGCTCGGTCAGGGGGTAATTGGCCCGGCCGGTTATGGTTAAAGCGTCTTCGCACTCAGTCTTGGTCGCAGCAATCCACGCTTCCCCGTGAGCGGGCCAGTCGGCTCTGCTGAAGGTTGTGAGCGGTGCCAGTGTTGTCACACAAGGCCCGCTCCTCAAGAGGTAGGACTCTACTGCTTCGGCTTGAGGTTATGTACGAGCGTATAGTGGGCGTACTCACTTTACCGTGGGTGGGGGGACGCGGCGCGTCCAGCACGGAGCTCCGGCCCCACGGTAGCGCCTCGGCCTAGTGGCGACCGGCCAGTCCAATCGCCCAGCCCGGTCGGAGAGCGCAGAACACACTGTGTCCATGGTTTACATTTCGCAGCACGAAAAGAACAGCTTGCCCTGCTCACTCGCGGGCGGCGACGAGGCTAGACCCCACCGTGGTGTTTACCCAGTAGGTACGGCTTAGTCGGTCGAAAGAGGGGTGCGCGGGGTGAGTGTCCCCCATGTACCCGTTTAGCGCTGCAAGGCGGGGGCAGCAGCTAAATGAGTTACAATGGGGAGACTCACCGCACCCATCTCACGACCTCGCATGACGCACAGAAGCTGCGCCGAGAAAGGTTTGCTCCGCGGTGACGGTGAAGTGGGCGCGGCACGCCGACGGAAGAGGAGAGGGAGGGTCGCCCGGGGAGGCTCCCGCGAGTTCGGAAGAAGCGAAGAGATTATATCGGAGGGGGGGTTCTGATTCGCTGGGTAATTGCTGTCTAAGAAGCCGCCTGCACACCACGAAGGGGGACAGTGGAAGGCTTGGGGGTCGCAAGGCGGAAAAACCGAACGGATGCCGGGGTACTGCACCCCGGGGTCCCGCCCTGGAATAGAGCGTCGACCCCACCACGTCTTCCTAGGTGCTCCCTTAGCTCACATTCGGTGTACGGCAGTTAAGGGCGTAGCTGCGGTCATCAGAGACGGCTAGCTTCGGCAACCGGACCGACCCACCTCTTTCGTCAGCCTAAGGGGGCTCGTCCAGTCGGGCCATCCGTAGAGGCGGCTATCCCATTACAGAGAGGCGCGGGTTCGGCAAGTGGCCGGGGAAGCTGGTTTTGACCGTGGGCTCGGTGGGAAACGGGCAGGACCGGATAGGCTGCGCGGGGAGACCATTGCTCGTCAGCGCGCTAGGAGCGGGGCCGAAAGCTGCTCGGGGTATGGCAGCCGGGGCCCCCACCCTGGAGCTCTTCGGCCCTGCCGCTGCAGGTTACAACGGTTCCAGCTCCCCTCTTCACCTCTCACGAAAACCCGGACGCGTGCCCATGCGATAGCCGACGTTTCGTGACGGGGAAAGGGGTCCTCTGGCTCCCATACGATCGAGGGGGTTAGCTCTGCAAAGGCACGCACCGCGAGGCGAACTCGCGGCTTTCCCAAAGAGGTTAACCTTCAACCGCCAGAGTGGGTTCGGGGCAGGGTGGACGGTCTGCACTGCATCCCTGGTGGGGCGACCATGGAATCTCTGGCCCTTCACGCTTTCGTGGGGCCTCTCGTCGGGGGAAGTCAGTCGGTAAGTGACGTGGGAGACTTCTTACGGAAACCCCTTCGTGAGAGAGGCAGGGTTACTCGCCCTGGACCCGGTCAAAATTGCTGGACAGTGGCCGCGTCGGCACCTTGCAGAAGGCCAACCGGCGAAGCCAGCGATCCGAACAACGAGTACCTGCGGGCCTTCTCGAAGGCCCTCTGCCGGGCGCTGGTGTGTTACAAAGCGTAGCGAGACACCTTGTTCGCCGGAACGGAACGGAGCGGAGCACCGGTCCAGCAGGGTGAAGTTGGGCAGCGCCGATGCATCCCCCCAGCTTCCCCGGACATGGTGCCTAATCCCCTCCGCTCCTCATGCGTGTGCGGGCGGCGACTGCCGGGTACGTCGCCCACGGTTACCTCTCACTCTTATGTTGCAGTAGGAGAGGGTTGCGGTTGGAGCTGTCCGACACTCGAGGTGCTGAAGTTTGAGCGTCCACATGCTTCTCTAATGCGCAGCCTACAGAGCTGTCGAGCCTGCGAGGCTGACTGAAGGCGAGCAGTCGAGGGCGTCAATTTTCGGCGGATCTAATGGGAGAAAAGCATGACTGCAAGAGGAAGGGGCACAGTAAATGTTTTCGGGTCCTTGGACGGAACCGAGAGCATCTTGCCCCCTCCTGCCTCGGCTCAATCCAGTTGGTGCAAGGTCTTCTCTGTGGAGGAAGCGCCACAGCAGAACGAGCGTTCCCATGAGCCTCAGGGAGCCTGAAAGGACGTCGATCACCCACCTCAGAGCAGGGTACTGGTGATCGCTGCCAGTAGTATATGCTTGTTTTAAAAGATTAAGCCAGACATGTTAAGTAGACTTTTTTATTCTTACGGTGTGAAACTGACGAATGCTCATTTAAATCAGTATATGGTCCTTGATCGTTCCGCATTGATGGTGTGACTAACTCGGTAACTCGTGGCAAATTAGAGCTAATACGTGCCCACGAGCGTGCCCCCAGGTAAGCGTGCATTATCCAGCTTACAACCAAGACGGAGTCCTGGTCCGCGGTGGGTCTCCGACATTAGGTGACCTCGGGCCGATCGACGTCCTACGTGACGGCGAGATTATTCAGGGGATTTTGCCCTATCAAACTGGTCGATGTATCTCACCTGCCGTACAATGGTGACCACGGGGTAAGGGGGAATTGGGTTCGGTCCAGAGAGGGAGCCTAGAAGAAACGGCCCACATCCAAGTAAGGCAGCGGCGTGCCAATTACCCACTCCCGACACGGGAGGTGTGCGAAAATAACAATACAACACTTTTCGAGGCTTGTAATTGGAATGAGTACAATTAAATCCTTTAGCCCGGATCCTTGGAGGGTAAGTCTGGTGCCAGCAGCCGCGGTAATTCCAGCTCCAATAGCGTAAGTTAAAGTTGCTACAGTTAAAAATCTCGTAGTTGGATTTCGGGAAAGGGCTGGCGGCCGCCGCGGACGAGCGCCAACGCCTGACCCCAGCGTTTACTGTGAAAAATGAGTGTTCAAAGAGGCGTTCGCCTGGACAATCGCAGCTAGGAATAAGGAACAGGACCTTGGTTCTATTTGTTATTTTTAGGGACTAGGGCCATGATTGAGAGGGGATGGCCGGGGGATCCGTACTGTTGCTGCTAGAGGTGAAATTTTGCCGGCGCAAGACGCCAGAGAGCGAAAGCATTGCCAAGTGTTTCATAATCAAGAACGAAAGTCGGAGGTTCGAAGACGACAGATACCGTCGTAGTTCCGACCATCAACCGGCAATCCGGCGGCGTTATTCCCATGACCCAGCGCCGCCCTCTAAGTCTTTGGTTCTGGGGGAGTAGGTTGCCAAAGCTGAAATTAAAGGAATTGACGAGGGCACCACCAGGAGTGGAGCCTGCGGCTTAATTTGACTCAATATGGGAACCTCACCGGCCCGGACACGGAACGGATGAAGTTGATAGATCTTTCGCGATTCGTGGGTTTTGGTGCTGGCCGTTCTTAGTTGGTGGAGCGATTGTTGGTTAATTCCGATACGAACGAGACTCCGCTGCTAAAATAGTACGCAGACCCCCCGGTCGCGTTCAGCTATTAGAGGGACAAGCTGCGCTAGCCACGCGAGATCGAGACATAACGTCTGTGAGCCCTTAGATGTCCGGGGCAGCACAAGCGCTAACATGAACGGTAAGCGTGTGTCACCTCGGGCAGGCGCGGTAACCGCTGAACCCCGTTCGTGATAGGGATCGGGGTTGCACTGTTCCCCATCAAGAGGAATTCCCAGTAAGTGCGGGTCATTAGCTGCGTTGATAAGTCCTGCCCTTGTAACACCGCCCGTCGCTACTACCGATTGGATGGTTAGTGAGGTCCTCGGATCGGCCCCGCGGGGGGCTCCTCGGAGCTCTCTGCGGTGTTGCGCCGAGAAGATGACCGAACGTACTATCTAGACGAAGTAACGTCGAACAAGGTTTCCGTAGGTGACTGCGGAAGGATCATTACGTCAATGTCGGAAACACCCCCCGTCCCAGCAGGAAACTTGGCGGGCAACGCGGAGACGTCACAGCATCAGCGTTCAGGAGCAACAGCGGCAGAGATGGAGGGGGCGAGGCAAAGCCAGCGGTTCCTTCCCGTGCTCTTCCCTCCGCTGAATCTCTCCCACCCGACCGATGCCTTTGAGGGGCGAGGAGCACTTCAATCCCGGCCAGGGGGCCGTGCGCAATGCCTGGGAGGAAGGGAGATTAGCTACCTCTCCTTAACCCCCTGGTGCGGTAGCCTCTCCCGTACGGGGTCGTCGACCCAGCTCTCCCCGTCCGGATCCACTCGATGACGTGTGGTGAGTGGAAAAACTCTGGCTTCACTATTGCCTTCGTCTCGTGGGCGCGGTGAGGAAAGGGCGGGTGCGTGGCAAGGCACTGCGACAAAAAGAGGGGGTAACTCCGTCCCGGTGGCCGAAACGATCTCAACCTATTCTAAACTTTAATGGGTAAGAAGCCCGGGTCGCCTGCTTGGACTGCGGCATGGAATGCGAGCGCCTAGTGGGCCACTTATGGTAGCAGAAAGGCGATGGGGCGAGGCCACCAAACGCCAGTTAGTGCCCGATGCCGACGCTATCAGACCCCAGAAAAGGTGTTGGTTGATATAGACAGCAGGACGGTGGCCATGGAGTCGGCAACCCGCTACGGAGTGTTGTTAAAAACTCACCTGCCGAATCAACTAGCCCTGAAAATGGATGGCGCTGGAGCATCGGGCCCATACCCGGCCGTCGCCGGCACACCGCGGGTATTTTCACAAAGAAAACCCTACGCCGCGACGAGTAGGAGGGCCGCTGCGGTGAGCACGGAAGCCCAGGGCGAGGGCCCAGGCGGAGCCGCCGCGGTTGCAGATCTTGGTGGTGTAGCAAATATTCAAACGAGAACTTTGAAGGCTGAAGTGGGAAGGTTCCATGTGAACAGCAGTTGGAACAGGGTAGTCGGTCCTGAGAGATAGGCGAGCACCGTTCCGAAGGGACGGGCGATGGCCTCCCTCGACCTCAGCCTCTGCAAAGGAGTCGGGTTCAGTCCCCGAACCGGCGCGCGGGACGGGGTCCGTCACGGGCATCCAGTGCGGCGACGCAACTGATCCCAGAGACGCCAGCGGGGCCCCGGGGAGTTTCTCTTTTCTTGTGAAGGGGCAGTCTATCTGCGTCTATCATTGCTATCATTGAAGTTGTCTCGTTCATAAAAATGAGTTAGAAGTTAGAGATGAGGCGCACTAAAATGCTCGAGTGCTCGTTACTTGAGTCAACTGCATGCGGCAGGACGAGGTGGCAGGGACATACACAGGATGTCCAACCAATTTAAAATTCCTTTTGGCGAGGGTAACATGTAGCTGTACGTTTCAGTATTTGACCTGGTTATGGCGGCAAAGAGGAAACAAGGAGTGAGCAGAAGCGCTAAAATGATTTCCATGTGAAAAAGGTAATGATGTTATATTTTTGCGATAACACAGCATGCCGGCAAAAGATGATGCCAAGTTCCATAACAGTATCTGGTGAAAAAATGAGCCTGAAACAGCTCGTGTTGCTAAGGGGACGACTTTGGAGGCCAGCTAGGAGACATGTGTGAGGCAGCTGTGAGACGGCATGTTTAGGAGCTATGGAGACGACGTGTGTGGGTAATGGGGACGTTTTGGCACCGAGGTGAACGTAGGAGGTGAGAAAAGAGGAGTGCAAAGATAGATTTTAGAGGTAAAAGGTTATCGGTTGTGGGTGGAAGGTTTCTGCAGTTAGGTGGATCTTAGCATGGAGGTGGCGGTCCATGCCTAGACGAGCTTTGCATGTCAAACCTCTTCTCGCGCTCTCCCCACCCAAAATGGGCCTGGAGGCCAGGCGTTTACTTTTAAAAACGACGGGGGTCGTTTGACTATTTCATCTAGGAATAGTAGCAATAGCATAGGGTTCTATTTTTAATTTATGGTGAATGGTTCCATGGTTAAAGCGGACAGTAGGGGCATCCATATTGCGCTGCTATGATTGAAACTTCAGGTCTCCAGCATGGCGGCGACAGTGGGTGAGTTCCATTAGGTGTTCTGGTGAAACACCCGAAAATTTCTGCGACACAGTTGTTGCTAAGGGACGATGTTAGGAGGCAGAAAGGAGTAGGAGAAAGGTGCTGAGTTAAAACAATGTTGGATCTTGGGATGGAGATGGTGGTCCGTTTGCAGGTGAGCTTTCGCCAGTCCAAGCCCCTGTCTCCGGATCTCCCCACCAAAATGGCCGGGGGCCAAGCGTTTCTTTGAAAAATTAAATTTCAAAGAGGGCGGGGCTACAAACAGCAATTGTCTCAAACACCTTTGTCTAAATACAAGAGTAGTACTGTTCTCTTATACGTATTGGCTGGTTAGCGGGGGGGGAGGAGAACGTAACAACTATCGCAAGAAGACGCTGAATAATATCGGTCAATGAAAAAGTTGGCAGTATATTTTAAATGCGGCGGCGGTTTTAGCCAATCCGTGGGGTTTTCCGATTTCCGTCGCCTTGTCATGCCTGGTGCCGATGACCACAATAATCGGCGCAAAAAAAAGCCTAGGGCAATGCAGGAAAACACTCTGACCACTAGTGTATGACGTTTGTTGTCACTTTTGAAACCCCCGGTCCCCAAGAACCTGTCAGTGTCATAGAAGGCACCACCAAAACAGCAGCTCTGCATTTGGGTAGTGAATTAGCAATGTACATTTCCTAAAAGAAAGGCATAGGGCAAATTTCTTACCAGCGGGCCATCGCGAATCCAGCGGCCGTTCTCGTGCTGTATTCGGGTCCGGGCGGCGGAATATTAAGGATTTCCTACGACGCTTCACCCACCCCGCGTAGCGCTGCTGCTCTGAAGTTCCATGGAAGCATGGATACACTGAAGCCGGTCGAGTGAGAGTTAATGCACCTCTGCCGACAAACAGTTTTTGTCTTAAAATGCGGCGTTTTTTTTCCGACATCCTCGGTTTCTTCGGCCATGCAGCCCTTTCCGTCGCTGTGCATCAGCGCACACAATCCGATCACGTGCGCCAAGAAATCGTGGCCATCAGAGGGAAATTGACCGAAATCGAAATATCGTGTAACGTTGGGAAAACGTGAATGCCCTTAGTAAATCACCCCCATAGATATATAGCTAGAGCCAGTTGGCCCTGGCAAAACTAGCCATTTGCCTCTGCTTTAGTGTACCAAGAGGAGGAGAACGGAGAGAATGAGGAGGAGGAGGAGTGTCAACCTTAGAATATTCAGTTTGAACTGGCTTTCACCTGGTGAGCAGGAAATTAAAGAAAATCCAGGCTTGATTAATCTTGGATACGCGTGCAGCCTGTCAGCGCTGTAGCATCTGTCAGTCGCCAGGCGTGTACGGTTATCGTTGATGAAAACCCGCTCTGACAACACGCTAGCGGCAAGGGCAGGCAAGAACCTCCAAGGCTACACGCCAGTCGGGCCCATGTCCTAGTTTTGAAAACATCTAGTTGATGAAGCTGTGTGATCATTTAGGACAATGGTGATGGTAAGCTAGGTCTTCCCTTAACCATCGTGTCTGTCAAGATCAGCCCTACTCTGCTCGGACTTGGAACTTGGGGAAGGTCGCGTGTCTTGTGGGGTGACATAACAACTGCCAGTGCCAGTGAGCTGCAGTCTGCTCCCTCCTCTCCCTTCTACTTTTCCTGCAGAAGTACGCCCCCCTGCTTGCCATATCGCTGTCCCAAAAAAAGGGAAATACGGTTTAAGCTTGGCACTAGGCCCTGCTGCGTAGTCATAGCATTCTCAACTCCCTTCTTTCTCTACGGAGGAGAGTGGAAGATTTTGCTATGTTACCGTGGTCCAGGGGAGGTGATCCCCAGTAATTGGTGTGCTGGACATCAAATTCTTTGAATGGCGAGGGTACCGGGATAGGCAGCTAGATGAAATTGCCATAGTGCGCAGAGTCCAACGCGCACCCTTCTCCATGGAAAAATTGCCACCTGCGCCTCCAGTAGTCCCCCAACTACCCCCTGCGACTAAGCAATGACTTCCAGTCTCCCTCACTCCTGGCTCTCTATGACTCATATTTTCCTCTCTCTACTGAGCGCAACCTGCTTGCTCTACTTAGTGAAGGATACATGCTTTCTGAACAGTCGAATAGGGTATCCTTTCTGTCGCTGACATGCCGTATGACACTTCTCCTTACATGTTTCCTCTGTCAGCACCACTCCACGTCCACACTCTCTGTCTGTGATCATCTATCAATCCTGCCTGCTGCAGACAAGAGAGCAGGTAGCGCGTCTGACTATGCAATAGACAAGCAGACAGGGGATAGTCTTGTTCATCCAAAACATTTGTGGTTAGAATGTACTCCCATTCGCCACAACATCTATTGCAGGACATACATAAGCGAAAGCCTGATCCAGAGTTTTTCAATCAGCCGACGTCAGGCACGCAGAGTTTTGTCATGCAGAGTGAGGCAAGAAGTGTCGATGCGGGGATGGTGAGCGCTCTATCGTCCTCACGTGGAATCCGACTGGCGGTGTCTGAAGTCCCCTCACGAACATCTGTGTGTTACTAAGCACCGCTCACAGAGTGAACTCACGACGTCACGCTGTCACAGATGACTCATCATGAGCAGTACACATGAGTCCGCCACTTGCTCGTAGTGACCAATGGACTTGAGGACAGGGTCTCTGCAGTGAGATGACCTGGGACGTACAGTTCGGTGGTCGGTACATCGCTGTACTGTTGCTATCTAGGCTAGGCTCAGTGTACAGTACGGCTCTGCGCACAGTGACATGGTTAATAGCTCTGGGATTCAGACACATGTGGGGTAGCCGTCTCCACCTTACCACAGTCGCGTGACGAGCTGTGCTGAGGGCTTGGACGTCACACAGGACCGGCGGTGCGCAGCGGCGGCATTGTTGATTGTGCACTGAGGGACGTAGGCAGCCTCGTTCGTGCCCTGATGCGTCATGAAACGTGCCACAGCATCGTGTGCTGCACGTCGTGAATCAGAAAACGTGATGCACAGATTGGGTAGTTCGAAGATCAACACACGCTGAAGATATGAGATTTACACACATGGAGCATGAAGTCTTTTGGGACAGATACACTGTGTCACTGCCTGCACCCTGGTCTCGCCAGCGAGCGCCGTACACACACCAGGCGAATGGCCGAGACTTGTCAGTCATACAGAGCCACGAGACCTGGGCCTTTACAGGTTGTCAGCACCTATTTGCGTTCGACGATCCACATGTACCTCCGGTGATCCCCTTTTCTCCCGTTCCCTTTGTCAGCCGTCCCACATCGCATGCCTAGCTGCAAGTAGAGTCTTGCGCGCGTGTCGCTGTGTCCACCTCTGCGCCTATCAGCGGCTTTGATCGGGATATACCTGGCTGTTCACTTAGTCAATTCTACGATTCTTATGAATCGGCCTCCGCTGTGCATGAGACCGCAAGGACTTGGATGCGCGCATATCGATACACCGGTATTTGTGTAATCGAGTAGGAGGATGGTGGAGGATGGCATGTAGGCTGGAGAGACCTGGACCAAGGGTAGGCCCCCCAATCTCCTGGTTATCAGCACGGATATCGACGCGGCCCCAGGGTCAGCCTCCCCCAAGTTTAACCCAATGTGTCGCTCAGCGATATTAGTTGGCCCTCCCAGTCAGCATCCATCCGTGGTCGGTGGTACTGTGTCGAAACGGCGTTGCGTAGGAACGGATGATGTTGCCTGACACTTGCTGGTGCAGGGTCTGAGACAGTACACAACGGAATAGTGTGGCGGTGAGTACTGAATACCAGGGAGGGGGGGGGGGCTGCTGCCATGAGGTTGCAAAAGGCCTCGGTCTCTACCAGCCTAACAAGGCGCGCTATCTCCAGGCTGAGTAATTAGAGAGTGGACCACCATGGCTTGATCGTGTGGTGGGTGTCAACTGTATTTCCCCTTCGCTCCAGCGTTGCTGTTATACATAGGACAGTCCAACGATGGTCTATGGAGACATTAGTGACGCTGTGGAGGATCCGGAGGCGAAGATGTGGTTTTTCGCGCCGGGAGGTGTTTGTGCCTGGGTCCTGGGCATAGGGGCTGACAAATACCACAGAGGAAGGAGCGCGAGCCGTGGTTTGCCCGGGCCAGAGGAAGAAATGGCACTTGTCCATTGAATAGGGGTGTTAGTGCATCATCATGACCTGCCATATGGTGGTGTTAAGCTAGCTAGTTGGTGGAACCCTGCTGATCATGTGTGGCACAGGTCGCACCACAGTAGTGGTCTCACATCACCGCTGCTTTTGTAAGACGAACCTCCAGACTTCCGAAAATCTAGCCCTCGCCACGGGAGCTTCACAACGTGAAACATTTGGACGACTATCACCAGCTGCCCTTGGCCCGCAGTGCTCTCTCTGCGCCCACCACTGGCCTCTCCAACGTTCTCATATAGGACGTCGCCTCCGTCTCCAAGCACTTGTTCACCTGGGCCTATCAACTCGCTTGGGAGTCTCGTCACCTCACTCATCCTCTGATCCCTCATTCTGTTCCCTCTCCGACTCTTAATGCCCGGACTTTCCTGCCCTACTTCACCACTGCTGACAACACCCGTGGCATCTACACACTCGTCAGACACCTTCTTTACACACCTTCTTCCACCTAGTCGCAGAATGTCACATGCCCCACAGACTGCGCGCACCCACGTGGGAAACCTGGCATCGGGGAAAGAGCTCAGCAGCAACCTTGAACAAGCGGTTTTGTGATCTCGGGAAGGGTCCAGAAAACAGTTCATTCAGAGGATAGCCAGCTCAAAATGTCCAATTTCCTCCTGGGAGGGGCAGATCGGTGGAGAGAGGTTGAGGTGAGGAGCCGGAGAGTGCTCACTGGGTACATGAGTGGACTGACCTGAGCATGTCCGCAATTTCAACAACACACCTGTTTCGCACTTTTATGGCCTCAACAGGTGCTCTACCACGAGTTGCCCCCCCCCCGTAACTTGTAGACAATGAAGGCTAGGGAGTGAGCTCTGCGCATTCCCCTGCTCCTCTCACCCAGCCCAGGACACTGCTTTTGGACCCCTGCGTAATTGGGATGCACATGACTCTAATCATCAATGAATTTAAAACAAACAATGGACTTACATCTTTCTACTCCCATTCCTCCAAGACCGTTGGGCTTCCTGGACCTAAGAGATTTATCTGAAAACTGTATCCACGGATCTGCACAGAAAATGACACCTCTACCAATTCCCTTACAATATAAGTTGCACACCCCACGCATCTAAGGTGGTATAACCCTGTGGATCAGTTTTATATCCGTATTCAGGTGGAAGTTGTACGCAACAGATAAGGACTTTCGGACGAAACGCAGGGATTTGACGATCGCTAACAACAAGAGGCTATCCAAAAAAGACCATATGAGGGCTTCCACATAGCAGAAGAGAGGACCTCTTAAGGACACGTGATAAACGAATGAAAGTTAATGTAGGATAATTAACACACAATTAATAATCAGTGGAACCTCATCAAAAAATTCTGGACAACAATTGAATATTTTGAGCTGAAGCGCCTCCCATTTTTATCACTGAGACCTATAGAGATAGTGAGCACTACAAATGCTCGGGTGCTTGTTATTCGATACCAAACTTTCCCGTATGCTCGAGTGCGTGAACGAATTACGAACCACATTAAAGTCAATGGGAGCCCGAACCTTTTTTCACCTGAAAGAACAACAATTAAAGAAACAGTGTCAGAATAACCAACTTAAAGATGTTTGACAGATGTTTTCCTGTGTCAAGACACATTGACGTAGACACTAATTCTCACTTTGCAGGTGTTCGCCGAGTGTACTTCCGCTAGTTAGGATAGTAGCACGAACATCTGCAACTGTAGAGGAAGAATAGTGTTCTTTCATTTTTGTTTCTGCACTTAAATGGTCCTGTATCACGTTTGTTGTGGTCCTGTTTTTATTCTTATTTCTCTACACTTATTGCTATGTTGCGCGCTCAGGGATATTCTGCTGACAGTTCCGCAACTTATTCGGAAGACCTCTGAAGACCATGACGAATTCGATAAGTGTACTGTGTGCCCCCTGATGAAACCACACAAGAAACGAGTTGGAAACTCCAAAACATCTAGGCACCTTTTACCTTGCAAAACCTTCATCAACTGCAAGAACTAGAAATGTCACTTTACTGGGTCTGTATATGCCCATGTGACAAATTATACTTGGGACAAACTACTCAACCAACTTAGAAAGAGAAATACAGCACTAGAGGTTAGCGAACGCATTCTACATATTAAATTCGGTAGAATTTCAGGCAAAATGCGATTCGTCAAGAAAGCCGAAGTTTATTGCCTGATTCTGGGGAACGAAGTTTTTTTTTCCCCTTTTCTTCTGCTACATAGGGGCGAGAAAACACGTGGTTATCTATGGGGCAGCAGAACTCGGAAGGAGAAAGGAACACCCCCCCGATGACATCCGCAGACCTGTAAGCCAATCAGTCGACCGGAGGCGTATGTGATGTCCAACAATCCTATCAACCCAGCCCTTTTCTAATCTCAGCACTTCACACTTCATGTTTGCGTCAGCTGCTGCTGATTGTTACGTGCGATTCTACTTGCACATCCCCCTTCTGTTCTCTAAGGGGACGTATATATAGACACACAATAGTATTCTAAATTTAGTGACAAAATCGAATAGGAAGACCTATCTGCTTTGACTTTCAGAACTCTGCAGTAAACGATGTGTGACCAATCCCTGATTTTCTTTTAAGGGGTGATTGTATACCCCAAATCGCAGTTCTATTGTAGTCGGCACCCCCCAAATGAATGGAAGAATCTGTTTGATCTTGTACTGCATCTGCAAGTACGTTGAGCTGCGTGTGGGTTATCCTGTGTTAATGCACATTGCCGTCATTTTGGGTTCGTTATTCAGTCAGTATTTACGTGGAATCCACGTAGTTTTACAGCTGATTGTTTCGCTGTAAATTACCTGTCAGTTGGGTGTGGTAGTGCTGTCTTTAACCACATTAGCCATACCTTTATTGTGGCTCTAGTGTTACAGCCATAGTTTTACGTGTCCAATCCCTAGTTTTACCGGATTGTCGCTTCGTGAAATACACTGTCAGTGGTGGGGTATTCGTATAGCTCAGCTTGCCAACCTTATTGTGGCTCAGTTTACACCAGATTTACACTGTGCAATCCCGGTGGTTTATACAGTGATTTCGGCTGAAATTTAACTGCATGTTGTATGGGGGTCTGTATAATGACACATTGCAATACTTATGGGGTCTAGTTACAGTCACAGATTATTACGCTGTCAAATCCACGTAGTTTATCAGTGATTTTCGCTGAAATGATCCTGTGCAGTTGTGGTCTTTCTGATAATGGCACATTGCCAACCTTATTGTGGCTCTAGTTTACAGCAGATTCGTGTCAATCCACGTGGTTATCTACAGTGATTGTCGCTGAAATTACACTTGCCAGTGTTGGGGGTATCTGAATAAACACCCATGCCAATACTTTTGGGGGACTCTAGTTTACAGCCAGATTTAACGTGTCAAATCTCCACGTTATTATACTAATGTTTCGTGCGCTGAATTATACTGTAGTTGTGAGGAGTATCTTTATAACGTACACGCATACAGTGCACCTATGTGTCAGTTACCAATTTATCGTGTAAATTCAGCATAGTTTAGTACAGGTGATTTTTTCCGTCTGTGTACACATTGACACTGTACAGTGTGTGGGGCATCTGTATAGAAACGCACATTGCATTAAGCTTTATTGTGGCTCTATTTCACAGCCAGATTTACATGTCAAATACACGTGGTTTATTATACAGTGATTTTCTGTCTGGAAATTACCAACGTGCCATTTGTGGAGTATCTGTGATAGACCCACACATTGCAATACCTTTTGGGGCAGGCTCTAGTTACCAGCCAGAAGCTACGGGTCAACATCCACGTATTTATACAGTGTGATCTTTCGCCTGAAATTGCACGTCAGTTGTGGGGTATCTTGTATACGCACATTGCCATACCTGATTGTGGTTAGTTTACACAGCCATATTTACGTGTCCAAATCCACATAGTTTTATACAGTGATTTTCGGCTGAAGATTACCCTGTCGTTGTGGGGATCGTTAACTGCACAAATTGCCATAACGTTTATTGTGGCTCTAGTTTACACCAGATTTACGTGTCAAATCCCGGGTTTATACAGTGATTTCGCTGAAATCTACCGCCAGTTGTGGGGGATCTGTATAACCACATTGGCAATACCTTTTGGGGCTCCGTTTACAGCCAAGCTTCCGTGTTCAATCCCGTCAGTTCTTACCAGTGATTTTCTGAAATTGCACTGTCGTTGTGGGGGTATCTGTATAACACATTGCCATAACCTATTGTGGCTCTAGTTTTACAGACCTATTTACGTTACAATCCACATAGTTTAGACGTGCTTTTTGCTGAAAAACAACGTGTCAGTTGGGGCATGCTGTATAACGCACATTGCCATAAGCTTAGTGTGGCCTCTATTTCTACACCAGATTTACATGTCAATATTCCACGTGGGTTATTACAGTATTTTCGCTGAAATTACACTGCCAGTTGTGGGGTATCATGTATAACACACATTGCAATACCTTTGGGGCTCGTAGTTTTACAGCCCGATTTACGTGTCCAATACCACGTACGGTTTATATCACAGTGATTTTGCGTGAAATTGCACTTTCAGTGGGGGATCTGTAGTAACGACCATTGCCATACCTGAGTTTGTGGCTCTAGTTACCAGCCATATGTACGTGTCAATCCTCCACAGTATTCTTTACACAGTGATTTTCGCTGAAAATACACTGTCCAGTGTGGGGTTATTGTATACGCACTGCATAACCTTATTAGTGGCTCTATTTACAGCCACATTTATCCATGTCAAATCGCACACATGGTTTATGTCATTAGATTTTCGCTGGGAAGGACTTGTTAAGGCCCTTGAAGGACTTGTTAACGCATGGCAGGACTACTTAAGCCCCAGAAAGGGCTTTTTACAGTCCAAGCAGGACATTTTAAGGCCCAAGAAGGACTTGTTAAGGGCCGAGCAGGACTTGTTAAGGCCAGGGAAGGACTTGTTTTAGCGCGGGAAGGAAATGCTAAGGCCTGGGCAGGACGTGTTAAGGATAGGGCACGACTTGTTAAGGCCAGGGCAAGTCTTGTTAACGCTCGGGAAGGATTTGTTAAGGCCCTTGCAGGACTTTTTAAGGTACCGCATAGGACCTGCTAAGACCCGGGAAGGACTTTTTAAAGCCCAGTCAAGACGTGTTAAGGCCAGGTAAGGACTTGATAAGGCCCGGGAAGGACGTGTTTTGGCCCGGGAATGACTTGTTAAGTCCCGGGAAGGATTTGTTAAGGCCTGGTCAGGTCTTGTTAAGGCCGAGCAGGACTTGCTAAGGAGCTGGCAGGATTCGATTAGGCCTTGGCAGGACTTGTTAAGGCCCGGGAAGGATTTGTTAAGGCCCGGGATGGACTTGTTAAGGCCCGGTCAGGTCTTGTTAAGGCCTGGTCAGATCTTGTTAAGGCCGAGCAGGACTTGTTAATGCACTGGCAGGACTTGTTAAGGCCCGGGAAGGATTTGTTAAGGCCTGGGCAGGACTTGTTAAGGTAGAGGTAGGACCTGTTAAGGCCCGAGCAGGACTTTTAAAGGCCACGGCAGGACTTGTTAGGGCCCTGGAAGGACTCTAAAAGGCGTGAGCAGTACTTCTTAAGGCCTGGGGACTTACTAAGGCCCGAGGAGAACTTGTTAAGGCCCGGGCAGGATATGTTACGCTCCGGCAGGACTTGTTAAGGCCATGGAAGGACTTGTTAAAGCCCAAACAGGACTTATTAAGGCCCGGGCTGGACTTAAGGCCCGGGAAGTACATAATAAGGGCCGGGCAGGACTTGTTAAGGACTGTGAGGGACTTGTTAAGGCCGTGGGGCAACTTTTTAATGCCCAGGAAGGACTTGTTAAGGCCCGGGCAAGAATATTAAAGGCCTTGGAAAATCTTGATAAGGCCCGGCAGGACTTGTTAAGGCCCGGTAAGGACTTGTTAAGGCCCGAGAAGGGCTTGTTAAGGTCCGTGATGGACTTGCTATGGCCCACGCAAGACTTCTTAAGGCCCGGGAAGGACTTTTTACCATCCGGGCAGGACTTGATAAGGCTCGGAAAGGACTTGTTAAGGCCCGGGAATGTCTTGTTAAGGCCATGGAAGGACTTGCTAAGGCCCAGGAAGGACTTGTCAAGGTACTGACAGAACTTTTTAAGGCCAGGTTAAGACTTGTGAAGGCCCGGGCAAGACTTCTTAAGGCCCGGACTGGACGTGTAAAGGCCCAGGAAGGACTTGTTAAGGCCTGGGAAGGATTTGATAAGGCCCGGGAAGGACTTATTAAAGCCCGGGAAGGACGTGTTTTTGCCCGGGCAGGACTTGTTAAGTCCCGGGAAGGATTTGTTAAGGCCCGGGCAAGACTTGTTAAGACCCGGGCAAGACTTGTTAAGGCCCGGGCAGGACTCTGTTAAGGCTAGTGAAGGACTTGCTAAGGCCCGTGCAAGACTTGGTAAGGCAGCTACAGTGCATGATAAGGCCCAGGACGGACTTGTTATGGCCATGAAAGGACTTGTTAAAGCCCGAGAATGTCTTGTTAAGGCCTAGGAAGCACTTGATAAGGGCCGGGCAAAACTATGTCCCGGGAGAGACTTGCAAAGGCCCCAGCAGGACTTGTTAAGGCCCGGAAAGTGCTTGATAAGGCCATGAAAGGACTTGTTAAAGCCCGAGCAGTACTTGTTAAGGCCCGGGCCGGATTTGTTAAGGCCCGGGAAGTACTTGTTAAGGCTCGGGCATGACTTGTTAAGGCCCGAGCAGGACTTGTTAAGGCCAGGGCAGGACTTGTTTTTGCCCGGGAAGAAAATCTTAACGCCCGGGAAGAACTTGTTAAGGTCTGGGAAGGACATGTTAAGGTCCCGGAAGAACTTGTAAAGACCCGGCAGGACTTGTTAAGGCCCGGACAGGACTTGAAAAGGCTCTGGAAGGTCTTGCTAAGGTTTAGGAAGGACTTGTTAAGGCACTTGCAGGACTTGTTAAGGCATTTGCAGGATTTGGTAAGGCCCGGGGCAGGACTTGTTAAGGCCCTTGAAAGACTTTTTAACGCATGGCAGAACTTCTTAAGCCCCAGGAAGGACTTTTTACGGTCCAGGCACGACTTGTTAAGGCCCGAGAAGTGCTTGTTAAGGTCTGTGATGGACTTGTTAAGGCCCACGCAAGACTTGTTAAGGCCCGGGCTGGATTTGCTAAGGCCAGGGCAGGAGTTTTTAAGGTCTGCGAAGGACTTGTTAAGGCCCTAGCAGGACTTGCTAAGGCTCGGGCAAGGCTTGATAATGCCCGGGAAGAACTTGTTAAGGCCCTGGAAGGACTTGTTAAGACCTGTGCAAGAATTGTTAAGGCCTTGGAAAATCTTGATAAGAACCGGCAGGACTTGATAAGGCCCAAACAGGACTTGCTAAGGCTTTGGAAGGTCTTGCTAAGGTTTAGGAAAGACTTGCTAAGGCACTTGCAGGACTTGTTAAGGCACTTGCAGGACGTGTTAAGGCCCGGGGCAGTGCTTGATAAGGCCCAGGAAGGGCTTGTTATGGCCATGAAATGACTTGTTAAAGCCCTAGAATGTCTTGTTAAGGCCTAGGAAGCACTTGTTAAGGCCTGAGCAGGACTTGTTAAGGCCGGGGCAGGAATTGTTAAGTCCCAGGCAGGACTTTTCTAAGTCAGTTGCTCTTTTTTAGATCTCAGCTAAATTACATCCTAGCTCATTCAGCAACAGAGATAATCACGAACTTTGCTCCTTTAGAAAGAAAAGGAGCAATGAAGTGAATGCAATGTAACGCAATGGCGGCATGACAAGGGGTTAAATTGGAGCTATCTATGGGGTTAGGTGAAGGTCAGAGATGGGAGGGGGAGATATTTACAGTAAGTCTGAAGCAGTCATGTACAGGGGAGGGTTTGGGAATATTTGTAAATATACTGACACGAGGTAGTGTCAGTCTGTCACTGGAATCTGGGGAGAAAAGAACAATTTTCCCGCCCACCCGCCCCTTTAAAATAAGGGATGCATATGGGGGGGCCAAAAAACTAATGTCGCAGCGGCGGATTTAGGAGGGGTTCTCGGGGGCAAAAAGGAGGTGTTGAGACGGGGGAGCTGGCAACACGGGGGGTGTCCAGTCCCCCGAATAGTTGGATTAACAGAAAAATGGTGAATTCCTGGGAGCAAGGATCTCAGGAGGTGGGGAAGTCTCCATTTTGGGTCCCGGTCAGGCGCATATACGGCTGGGGGCAAGTGAGACTTCCTGGCAACGGATTTGATGGCAATTTAGATGCCCCCCGGAACCCCTTTGCTAGCTGAGTTTAATAGAAATTGTAATGTGATGCAATGTTATGGATTAATGATGCTGTTTGTTATAATAAATGCGGCCGCTGTGGCCTTTATACCCAACAGTTGTGTTTGATTCTTAATGAGTGAGGGGAGGGATTTGGGGTTTGGGTTTCACAGCGGTAATTTTAAGTCCCAAAGTCATGGATTAAAAACAATGTGCATCTATCATTGAGGTTGTCTTGTAAGGAAAATGAGTTAGGAGGCA
>WNYA01000866.1:62500-107476 GCA_019512145.1 Engystomops pustulosus
CCAAGTCCCGGTGAGGAACAATGCTCTCGGAAGTAGGAGCTACTACTTCCGAAGGGGACTTTAGCGGGAGCAGCCACTTGGCCTATCCGGGAACATGTCACTGTTCCCCGGCCACACTTGGTTGTAGGTCCCGGGGAGGAACAATGCCCATGGAAGTAGGATCTACTACTTCCGAAGGGGACTTTAGCGGGAGCGGCCACTTGGCCTCTCCGGCCACATGTCACTTTTTCCCCGGCCTGACTTGGTGAGGAACAATGCCCATTGAAGTAGGAGGTGAGGTGCCATGCCCGTTGGTGTCTTGTGGCTGCCTATGACGAGAGGCGGCTTTGCAGCACTCTTTGGCGATGACAGAGAAAAACCCCCCTCCCATAGCCGAGCCCATGGAAGTGGGTCCCGCCTGGAGGTCCAGGGAGCTTCCGGAGCATCCCTCCATCGTCCTCGTGGAAGCGTCTCCCGGCCGCACGGTCGCGGGAGCTCCCGGCGTGGGAAGAGAACCGGGAAAGGGAGTTTTTCCGCTCAGCCGAGGAGGGCGAGATTCCTGCAAGACATCGGTCCGAAGAGTCTCTTCGACAGAGCGAATTTAACGGGGTCAAGAGAACCCTGGGCCGGAAGGCATGGGGCGAGAGGGGCTCCATGGACCCCCCTTCGCGAGCGGGTGAAACCGCCGAGAGCTGGACGGGAATGGGGCGCCAAACCCGGCTACCGCCCCCAGGCTTGCCCCCGGTCGAAAGACCTCCGTCCTCGCACAAGCACAAGCGAAAAATGTTCAAAGTGTGGGAGAACCGGGGACTCGCCAGATGGCACTCCGCCTTTCGCTGCCGCCCTCCTGGAGGCGTCTTTGGTCACCCGGTGTCTGGCAGATTTCAAAGCTCCGGAATGGTGAAAAAGAACCGGCAAGAGGGCGAATCCGGGAGCTCCCTGCCGGGCAAGGACCACCACGAGCAGCGGAGACGTCTGGCAGGAGACGGCACGGCGGACCTTCTGTTGGAGTGCCTGGGCTTTTGGGCTCGGCGAAAGTCGAAAAAATTATCTGGACGAACCCGCCCTGATCCTGCCGGGGAAGGCGCACCGCTGGCGGCGGCGAACCCTGGCGGTAAGAACCGCAGACCAAAACGACCGGTAAAAGTTCGGTGCACTTCCGACCAGAGAGAAAAGTAAAAAAAAGTACTGGTCAAAGAAGGGAGGTTTTGGTCGACTTTGCATTATCCCAGCGGGACAAAGTCGCTTTTGCACGCCGCGGTCCTGCTCAGTCAGAGCGGCCTTTCGGGTCCCGCGGGAAGAGGCATTTCATGTTCCTCAGTGGGAGGTGGTCCATTTTCTGCTGGAAATGGCGAGCCCCTTCGGCTACAAGAGTGTGCACGTCCCGGTCAACAGTCTACGTCCTCCTCTTTCGGGACTTGGTAGATTTTGGCCAAAATCGTTCTCCGCAGGTCAGAGCTGGAGGTCTGCGCGGCGGAGGCCGGAGAGAAAAGTAAAAAAAGTACTGGTCAAAGAAGGGAGGTTTTGGTCGACTTTGGCCGGTTTTTGCATTATCCCAGCGGGACAAAGTTGAGGCCGGAGAGGGCGCGAGGTGAGCGGCTTGGGCTGACCGGGTTCGTGCCGCTCCCTGCTACCTGGAGCATGGCGCCCTCCGGGTAAAAGGTTAGCTGGGGCGAGTAGGCGGGTTGACGGGCGCATAAGCCACACTGTCCCCGCCGTACAAGGTGCCGGGGGCCTGGCGACCCACCGGCGTAAGGCTAGGCAGGGCGGACCGCGGGTAGAGGGCGCATAAGTCACGCTCTCCACCCACTGCACCCTCAAAAGATAAAAAATTCAAAGTGTGGGAGAACCGGGGACTCGCCCGATGGCACTCCGCCTCCCGCCCTCCTGGAAGCGTCCTCGGTCACTTGGTGTCCGGCAGATTTCAGAGCTCCGGAATGGTGAAAAAGAACCGATAAGAGGGCGAATCCGGGCAAATCCGGGCGAGGACCACCGCAGGCGGCGGGGACATCTGACAGGAGACAACGCAGCGGACCGGGTGTCGGAATGCCTCGGTTTCGTGCCTTGGCGAAAGTTGAAAAAAATTTGCAGTCGAACCAGCCCTGCCCTGGCCGGGGAAGGCGCACTGCCGACGGTGGCCAACCCTTGCGGGCACCTCTCGGAAGAACCGCAGACCAAAATGACGGGTAAAAATTTGGGGCGATCCGACCCTCGGTGCACCTCCGGCCCGAGAGAAAAGTCAAAAAAGTACCGGTAAAAGAAGGAGAGGTTTTGGTCGACTTTGGCCGTTCTTGCACAAAGTGGTGGCATCGTGCGGCATCGCGCTTTGCCGTACTGTGTCCCCAATGGGTTGGCGCGCGGCGGGTGAGGCTAGCCGTGTGAGGTCGGGGCGGGAGGACAGGACGCAAGCCAGGTCGTTCTCCACAAAATTCCCGACGCAGAGACCCCTTTTCCGCCGTACGGTCCCCAATGGGGTGGCGCCCGGCGGGTGAGGCTAGCCATGTGAGGTCGGGGCGGGAGGACGGGACGCAAGCCAGACTGTTCTCCACAAACTCCCAGCGGTAGAGTCTCTACTCTTCGCTCTTTCAATCGATCTGACACAGCGCTACCCGCGGGGCAGGGCACTTTGCTCGGTCAGGGGTATTGGCCCCGGCCGGTTTATGGTAAAGCGTTCCTTCGCCTCAGTCTTGGTCGCGCAGCAATCCCCCGCTCCCCGTGAGCGGCTGTCGGCCTCTGCCTAAGGTTGTGTAGCGGTGCCAGTGTTGTCCTCACACGGCCCCGCTCCTCCCACAGCGGTAGGACTCTCTGCTTCGGCTGAGGTTTGCTACGAAGCGTATCGAATGGGCGTACTCCAACTTACCGTGGGTGGGGGGGACGTCGGCGGCGTCCAGCACGGAGCTCCGGCTCCCACGGTAGCGCCTCGCCTAGTGGCGCCCGGCCAAGTCCAATCGCCCCCCGCCCGGTCGGAGAGCGCAGACACCTCTGTGTCCATGGTTTATTTTCGCAGCACGAAAAGAGACAGCTTGCCCTTGCTCCTCGCGGCGGCGACGAGGCTTAGACCACCGTGGTGTTTCCGCAGTAGGTACGGTCGTCGGTCGAAAGGGGGGGCGGTGAGTCGTCCCCATTGTACCCGTTTAGCGCTGCCAAGGCGGGCAGCGCTAAATGAGTACAATGGGGACGACTCACCCGCACCCGCTCCTCCGACCTACGCCTGAAGAGCTGCGGACCGAGAAAGGTTTGCTCCGCGGCTGACGGCTAAGTGCGCGCGGCACGCCGCGGAAGAGGAGAGGGAGCGGTCGCCCCCGGGGAGGCTCCCCGCCGAGTTCGGCAGAAGCAGAGATTATAGCGGAGGGGGGGTTCTTATTTCTCTGGGTAATTGGCGTCTAAGCCGCCCTGCACACACGAAGGGGGCCGTGGAAGGCTTGGGGTCGCAACGGCGAAACCGACCGGATGCCCGGGGTACTGCACCCCCGGGGTCCCGCCCTGGAAATTGAGCCGTCCGACCCCACCACGTCTTCCTAGTGCTCTCCTTAGCTCCCTGCCGGTGTACGGCGTTAAGGGCTGCGGTCATCAGCGCCGGCTCAGCTTCGGCAACACGGCCGACCCACCTCTTCGTCGCCTAAGGGGGCCTGGTCCCAGTCCGGGCCATTCCGTAGAGGCGGCTATCCCTTACATGAGGCCGCGGGGTTCCGGCAATGATGGCCGGGGAGCTGGTTTTGACCGTGGGCCTCGGTGGGAACCGGCAGGGACCGGACTAGGCTGCCGCGGGGAAGACTCCATTGCTCGTCAGCGCGCTAGGAGCGGGGCCGACAGGCTGCTCGGGGTATGGCATCCCCGGGGGCCCACCCTGGAGATCTTCGCTCCTGCCGCTGCAGGTTACAAGGTCCCGCTCACCTCTCACCTCTCCGAACCCCGGACGTCGTGCCCATGGAGAGCCGACCGTTTCGTACGGGAAAGGGGTCCTCTGGCCCCATATCGATCGAGGGGGGTTTAGATCTGCAAAGGCACGCACCGCGAGGCGAATCGCGGCTTTCCCAAAGAGGTTAACCTTCAAACCGCCGAGTGGGTTCGGGGCAGGGCTGACTGTCTGCACTGCATCCCTGGTGGGGCGACCCTGGAAATCTCTGCCCCTTTCCACTCTTTCGGTTGGGCCTCTCGTCGGGGGACGTAAGTCGGTAAGCTGACGTGGGAAGAGGCTTCTTACCGGTGACATCCCCTTCGTGAGAGAGGCAGGTACTCGCCCTGGACCCGGTCCAAATCTGCTTGGACTGGCCGGCGTCGGCACTTGCCGAAGGCCACCCGGCGAAGCCAGGCGATCCGAACCGAGTACGCGCGGGCCTTCTCGAAGCCCTCTGCCGGGCGCTGGTGTTAAAAGCGTAGCGGACCCTGTTCGCCGGAACGAACGGAGCGGAGCACCGGTCCCGCAGGGTTGAAAGTTGGGCAGCGCCGATGCTCCCCCCAGCCTTCCCCTGGACCTGGTGCCTAATCCCCTCCGCTCCTCTCTGCGTTGGCGGGCGGCGCTGCACGGGTACGTCGCCACGGTTCCTCTCCTCTCTTATGTTAGCAGTAGGAGAGGTTGCGGTGGAGCTGTCCGACACTCGAGGTGCTGAAGTTTGAGCGTCCAATGCTTCCTTCTATATGCGCAGCCTACAGGAGCTGTCCGAGCCTCTGAGGTGCTGCTGAAGGCGAGCGTCGAGCGTCGTCACTTCTTCGCGGATCTAAGTGGAGAAAACCAGCGACTGCAAGAGGAAGGGGAAGTAAATGGTTTTCGGGTCCTTGGACGGAACCGAGAGCATCTTTCTGCCCCCCCTGCCCTCGGCTCCATCCAAGTTGGTGGCAAGGTCTTCTCTGGTGGCGGAGAAGCGCCACAGCAGCAACGAGCGTTCCCATGAGCCTCACGGAGCCTGACTAAGGAGTCGATCCCCCACCTCAGAGCCGGCTACCTGGTTGATCCTGCCAGTAGTATATGCTTGTTTTAAAGATAAGCCATGCATTGTGAAGTACTGACTTTTCTTTACGGTGAAACTGCGAAGGCTCATTAAATCAGTTATGGTCCTTTGATCGTTCGCATTGATGGTGTGCTACTCGGATAAACGTGGCAAATTCTAGGCAATACGTGCCCACGAGCGGCTGCCCCAGTAAGCGTGCATTTCAGACTTAAAACCAATCGGGAGTCCTGGTCCGCGGTGGGGCTCCGACTCTAGGTGACCTCGGGCCGATCGACGTCCTCCGTGACGGCGATGATCTATCAGGTTTGCCCTATCAACGTCGATGGTATCTCACCTGCCTACAATGGTGACCACGGGTAATGGGGGAATGGGTTCGGGTTCCAAGAGGGAGCCTGAGAAAAACGGCTACCACATCAAGTAAGGCAGCAGGCGTGCAAATTACCCACTCCCGCACGGGGAGTAGTGACGAAAAATAACAATACAACACTCTTTCGAGGCCTTGTAATTGGAATGAGTACAATTAAATCCTTTAGCCAGGATCCATTGGAGGGTAAGTCTGGTGCCAGCAGCCGCGGTAATTCCAGCTCCAATAGCGTAAGTTAAAGTTGCTACAGTTAAAAAGCTCGTAGTTGGATTTCGGGAAAGGGCTGGCGGTCCGCCGAGAGACGAGCCAACCGCCTGACCCCAAGCGTTTACTTTGAAAAAATTAGAGTGTTCAAAGCAGGCCGTTCGCCTGAATATCGCAGCTAGGAATAATGGAACAGGACCTTGGTTCTATTTTGTTATTTTTAGGAACTAGGGCCATGATTGAGAGGGATGGCCGGGGGTATCCGTACTGTGCTGCTAGAGGTGAAATTCTTGGACCGGCGCAAGACGCTCGAGAGCGAAAGCATTTGCCAAGAATGTTTCATTAATCAAGAACGAAAGTCGGAGTTCGAAGACGACAGATCCGTCGTAGTTCCGACATAAACCGGCAATCCGGCGGCGTTATTCCCATGACCCACTGCGCAGCCTCTGAAAAGTTTTGGGTTCTGGGGGGAGTATGGTTTGCAAAGCTGAATTAGAAATTGACGAAGGGCACCACCAGGAGTGGAGCCTCGGCTTAATTTGACTCCAATATGGGGAACCTCACCGGCCCGGACACGGAAGGATGACAGTTTGAAGCTCTTTCCGATTCTGTGGGTGGTGTGCTGGCCGTTCTTAGTTGGTGGAGCGATTTGTCTGGTTAATTCCGATAAACGAACGAGACTCCCGCTGCTAAATAGTAAGCGACCCCCCACGGTCGCGTTCAGCTTTTAGAGGGACAAGCTGCGCCTAGCCACGCGAGATCGAGCAATAAAAGTCTGTGATGCCCTTAGATGCGGGGCAGCACAAGCGCTACAACTGAACGGCTCAGCGTGTGTCACCTGCGCGGCAGGGGGGGGATACCCCTGAAACCCCGTTGGTGATAGGGATCGGGGATTGCAATTGTTCCCCATCAACGGGAATTCCCAGTAAGTGCGGGTCATTAGTCGCGTTGATTAAGGTCCTGCCCTTTGTACCACACGCCCGTCGCTACTACCGATGGATGGTTAGTGAGGTCCTCGGATCGGCCCCGCGGGGGGGCTCCTCGGAGCTCCTCTGCGGTGTTGCCCGAGAAGATGACCGAACTGTACTATCTAGACGAAGTAAAAGTCGGAACAAGGTTTCCGTAGGTGAACCTGCGGAAGGATCATTACCGTCAATGCTTCGACAACCCCCCCGTCCCAGCAGGAAACTTGGCGGCAACGCGGAGACGTCAACAGCATCAGCGTTCAGCGAGCAAACAGCGGCAGAGATGGAGGGGGCGAGCCGGCAGAGCCAGCGGTTCCTTCCCGTGCTTCTTCCCCTCCGCTGAATCTCTCCAGCCCGACCCGATGCCTTTGCGGGGCGAGAGCACTTCAATCCCGGCCAGGGGGCCGTCGGCGCAATGCCTGGGAGGAAGGGAGATTAGCTACCTCTCCTTCACCCCCTGGTGCGGTAGCCTCCGTCCCAGTACGGGGTCGTCGACGCCAGCTCTCCCCCGTCCGGATCCCCACTCGATCGTACGGTGGTCGAGTGGAAAAACTCTGGCTTCCCCTATTGCCTTCGTCTCGGTGGGCGCGGTGAGGAGAAGGGGCGGTTGCGTGGCAAGGCACTGAGACAAAAAGAGGGGTAACTCCGTCCCGGTGGCCGAAACGATCTCAACCTATTCTCAAACTTTAAATGGGTAAGAAGCCCGGGTCGCTGGCTTGGACCTGCGGCATGGAATGCGAGCCGCCTAGTGGGCCACTTATGGTAAGCAGAACTGGCGCTGCGGGAGGAACCAAACGCCAGGTTAAGGTGCCCGATGCCGACGCTTATCAGACCCCAGAAAAGGTGTTGGTTGATATAGACAGCAGGACGGTGGCCATGGAAGTCGGAACCCGCTAAGGAGTGTGTAACAACTCACCTGCCGAATCAACTAGCCCTGAAAATGGATGGCGCTGGAGCGTCGGGCCCATACCCGGCCGTCGCCGGCACACAGAGCGGGTGCTTTTCCGAGACCCTACGCCGCGACGAGTAGGAGGGCCGCCGCGGTGAGCGCGGAAGCCCAGGGCGAGGGCCCGGGCGGAGCCGCCGCGGGTGCAGATCTTGGTGGTAGTAGCAAATATTCAAACGAGAACTTTGAAGGCTGAAGTGGAGAAAGGTTCCATGTGAACAGCAGTTGAACATGGGTCAGTCGGTCCTGAGAGATAGGCGAGCACCGTTCCGAAGGGACGGGCGATGGCCTCCCTCGCCCTCAGCCTATCGAAAGGGAGTCGGGTTCAGATCCCCGAACCCGGAGCGCCGGGGACGGGCGTCCGTCACAGGGCATCCAGTGCGGCGACGCAACTGATCCCAGAGACGCCAGCGGGAGCCCCGGGGAGAGTTCTCTTTTCTTTGTGAAGGGCGTCTATCTTTAGCGTCTATCATTGCCTATCATTGAAGTTGTCTCGTTAATAAAATGAGTTAGAAGTAGAGATGAGCGCGCACTAAAATGCTCGAGTGCTCGTTACTTGAGTCAAACTGCATGCGGCAGGCTAGAGAGTGGCATGGGGACATACACAGGCTTCCAACCAATTTAAAAAATTCCTTTTGGCGAGGGTAACATGTAGCACTGTACGTATCAGTATTTGACCTGGTTATGGCGGCAAAGAGGAACCAAAGGAGGTGAGCAAGAAGCGCTAAAATGATTTCCTATGTGAACAAAAGGTTGATGGTATATTTTGTCGATAACACAGCATGCCGGCAACAGAGTGACCAAGTTCCATAACGTATCTGGTGAAAAATGAGCCTGAAACAGCTCGTTTGCTAAGGGGACGACTTTTGGAGGCAGCTATGGAGACAATGTGTGGAGGCAGCTGTGGAGACGGCATGTTTAGGCAGCTATGGAGACGACGTGTGGAGGTAATGGGGACGGTTATGGCACCCGAGGTGAACGTAAGGAGGTGAGAAAAGAGGAGTGAAAAGATAGATTTTAGAGGTAAAAGGTTATCGGTTGTGGGTGGAAGGTTTCTGCAGTTAGTTGGATCTTAGCATGGAGGTGGCGGTCCACTGCCAGACGAGCTTTCGCATGTCCAAACCTCTTCCTCTCGGCTCCTCCCCACCCAAAATGGGCCTGGAGGCCAGAAGCGTTTACTTTGAAAAACGACGGGGGTCGTTTGACTATTTCATCTAGGAATAGTAGAATAGCATAGCGGTTCTATTTTTAATTTTTATTGGAAATGGTTCCATGGTTAATAGCGACAGTATGGGGCATCCATATTGCGCTGCTATGATTGAAACTTCAGGTCTCCAGCATGGCGGCGACAGATGGGTCGAGTTCCATTATGTTTCTGGTGAAACACCCGAAAATTCTGCCTGACACAGCTTGTTTGCTAAGGGGACGATGTATGGAGGCAGAAAGGTAGTAGTAGATTAAAGGTGCTGCAGTTAAAACAATGTTGGATCTTGGGATGGAGATGGTGGTCCGTTGCCAGGTGAGCTTTCGCCAGTCCAAGCCCCTGTCTCTCGGCTCCTCCCCACCCAAAATGGGCCAGGGGGCCAGAAGCGTTTACTTTGAAAAAATTATAATTTTCAAAGCAGGCGGGGGCTACAAACAGCATTTCTAAGAACCTTTTGTATAAAATCAAGAGTAGTACTGTTCTTATAAGTAATTGGCCTGGTTATGGCGGGGGAGGAGAACGTAAACAAATGCGCAAGAAGCGCTGAAATAATATCGGTCAATGATAAAAGTTTGGCAGTATTATTTTTAAATGCGGCGGTTTTTCCGAATCCGTGGGGTTTTCCGATTTCCGTCGCGTGCATGCCGGTGCCGATGCACCACAATCCGTGCGCCAAAAACCTAGGGCAATTGCGAGGAAAACACTCTGACCCTAGTGTATGACGTTTAGTTGTCACTTTTTGAACCCCCGGTCCCCTAAAGACCTGCAGTTTATAGAGGCCACACAAATACAGAGCTCTGATTTGGGTAGTGAATTAGCAATGTACATTTCCTAAAAAGAAAGGCATAGGGCAAATTTACTTACCCGGGCCATTCGCGATCCAGCGGCGCGTTCTCTGTGCTGGATTCGGGTCCGGGCCGGGATATATTAAGGCAGTTCCTCCGACGTCCACCAGGTAGCGCTGCTGCGCTGAAGTTCCATGGAAAGCACTGGAATACACTGAGCCGGGCTGAGTGAAGGTAAATGCAAGCTCTGCGACACATTTTTTGTCTTAAATGCGGCGGTTTTTCCGAATCCGTCGGGTTTTCGTTCGGCCATGCAGCCCGATTTCCGTCGCGTGCATGCCAGCGCCACAATCCGATCACGTGCGCCAAAATTCCGGGGCAATTCAGGGGAAATTGTACCCGAAATCGGAAATATTCGGGTAACACGTTGGGAAAACGTGAATCGGCCCTTAGTAAATCACCCCCATAGAGTACTATAGCTAGAGCCAGTTGGCCCTGGCAAAAAATAGCCATTTGCCTCTGCTTTAGTGTACAAAGAGGAGGAGAAGGAGGAGAATGAGGAGGAGGAGGAGTGCATACATGAGAATTATTCAGGTTGAGCTGCTTTCACCTGGTGGAGAATGGAAATTATAAGAAATCCAGGCTTGATTAATCTTGATACGCGTCAGCCTGTCAGCGCTGTCAGCACTGTCAGTCGACAGGCGTGTACGGTTATCGTTGATGAAAACCCGCTCTGACAACACGCTAGCGGCAGGGCAGGCAAGAACCTCCAAGGCGTACAGCGCCAGTTCGGGCCACATGTCTAGCTTTGAAACCCTGTAGTTGTAGGAAGCTGTGTGATCATTTAGGACAATGGTATGGTAAGCTACGTATTCCCTTAACCATCGTTCTGTAAAGATCAGCCCTACTCTGCCGAGACTGGGGAAAGGTGACAGTGTCTTGCTGGGGTGACATAAAACTGCCAGTGCCAGTGCAGTGCAGCCTGCTCTCCTACTCTCCCTTGCTACTTGTCCTGCAGAAGTACGCCCTCTGCCACTAGCGCTGTCAAAAGGGAAATACGGTTTAAGCTTGTGCACTAGGGCCTGCTGGTATTCATGCATTCTCACACTCCTTCTTTCCTCTACAGGGATGAGAGTGGAAAGATTTTGCTTGTACCGTGCGTCCAGGGGAGTGAATACCCAGTAATTGGTGCTGGAATAAATTCTTTGAATGCGAGGGTCACGGGATAGGCAGCCTAGCATGAAATCTGCCATATGCGCCAGAGTCCCAACGCGCAAGAATTCACTCCCCTCACTGGCCTGACTCCATTTCCTCCTCCTACTCCTCCAACTTCTCTTCTTCTGCCCATACATGCTGAACAGTGAAGGACTGAGCAATGGTTCCCTCTTCTGTCTCGCCAACATTCTCCTCCTCTTCCTCTTCATCCTCCTCCACCTCCTCCGATACGCGCTGAGAAAAAGACCGGAGGGTGCTCTTGCTATCAACAAGGGAATCTTCTTCCCCCATCTCTTGTGACAAACGCAAAGCTTCCGACTTCATGCTGACCAGAGTTTTTCAACAGGCCAAGCAGCGGGATGGTGAGGCTGATGATGGCGGCATCGCCACTGACCATCTGTGTTGACTCCTCAAAGTTACTCAGCACCTGACAGATATCAGACATCCACGTCCACTGCTCATTGTAGACTTGAGGAAGCTGACTGACCTGACTACCAGTTCTGGTGGAAGTTGACATCTGGCAGTCTACAATCGCTCTGCGCTGCTGGTAAACTCTGGATAACATGGTTAATGTTCAATTCCACCTTGTGGGCACGTCACACAACAGGCGGTGAGCGGGCAGTTGGAGGCAGCGCTGTGCTGCCCTGAGAGTGGCAGCATCTGTGCTGGATTTTCTGAAACGTGCACAGATGTGGCGCACCTTCGTGAACAAATGAGACAGATTGGGGTATGTCTTGAAGAACCGCTGAAATATGAGATTTAACACATGGGCCATGGCATGGCACATGTGTCACTCTGCCGAGTTGCAGAGCCGCCACCAGGTAAAGGCCGTTGTCACATACAACCAGGCCTGGCTTCAGGTTCAGCGGTGCCATCCACAGATCGGTCTGCGTCGTGAAGCCCTGCAATAGCTCTTGGGCGGTGTGCCTTTTATCGCCTAGGCTCAGCAGTTTGAGCACCCCCTGCTGTCACTTAGCAACGACACTGCTGCTGTGCCTAGAGCTACTGACTGATGGCGCCATGCCCACGGATGGTAATTTGGAGGAGGAGGTGGAGGAGGCATAGTAGGCCTGAGAGACCTGGACCAAGGTAGGCCCCGCAATCCTCGGCATCAGCAGTATATGAGCGGCCCCAGGGTCAGCCTCCACCAAGTTAACCCAATGTGCCGTCAGCGATATTTAGTGGCCCTTCCCAGCAGCACTCATCCGTGGTTAGGTGGACCTTGTCAGAAACGGCGTTGGTCAGGGAACGGATGATGTTGCCTGACACGTGCTGGTGCAGGGCTGAGACAGCACAACGGGAAAAGTAGTGGCGGCTGAGTACTGAATACCAAGGAGGGGGGGGGGCTGCTGCCATGAGGTTGCAAAAGGCCTCGGTCTCTACCAGCCTACAAGGCAGCATCTCCAGGCTGAGTAATTTGGAGATGTGGACATCCATGGCTTGATCGTGTGGGTGGGTGCAACTGTATTTCCCCTTCGCTCCAGCGTCTGGTTTATAGACAGCTCAACGATGTGTATGGAGACATTAGTGGACGCTGTGGAGGATCATGGAGGCGAAGATGTGGTTTTCGCGCGGGAGGTGTTTGTGCCGGGGTCCTGGGCAGGGGGCTGACAAATGACACAGGGGAAGGAGCAGTGGTTTGCCCGGCCAGAGGTGAATGGCCTTGGTTCCATTGAGTGGGGTGTTTAGCATTCATATGCCTGCGCATACTGGTGGTGGTTAAGCTAGTAGTGGTGGAACCCCTGCTGATCCTGGTGTGGCACAGGTCGCACACCACAGTCCGTTGGTCATCCGCTGTTTCTTTAAAGAACCTCCAGACTTCCGAAAATCTAGCCCTCGCCACGGGAGCTTCACTACGTGAAACATTTGGCACTGATCCACCAGCTCTGGCCCTGCCTCTCCGTCTGGCCCCACCACTGCCTCTTCCAACCTGTTCTCATATAGGACTCGCCTCCGTCTCACAAGCACTGTGTTCACCTGGCCTATCAACTCAGCTTGGGTCTGTCACCTCATCATCCTCTGATCCCTCAGTCTGTTCCCCTCTCGGACTTCCTGCCCGGACTTCCTGCCCTGACTTCACCACTGTCTGACAACCGTGTCTCCTCATCGTCAGACACCTCTTTACACACTTCTTCCACTACGTCAAGAATGTCATCATGACCCACAGACTGCGACCGGTGGAAAACCTGGGCATCGGGAAAGAGCTCAGCAGCAACCTGACAAGCGGTTTGTGACTCTGGGAAGGGTCCAGAAAACAGTTCCTCAGAGTATGCCAGCTCAAATGTCAAATTTTCCTGGGAGTGGGCAGCCTGGGGGGAAGGAGGTTGAGGTGGAGGAGCCGGAGGAGTGCTCACTTGGGTAACATGAGTGGACTGCCTGAAGCATTGTCCGCAATTTTCAACATCACCTGTTCGCACTTTTATGGCCTCAACAGTGCTCTACCACGAGTCCCAGTAACTTGAGACATGAAGCTAGGGAGTGTAGCTCTGCGGCATTCCCCTGCTCCTCTCACCCCGCCCAGGACCACGGCCTTTGACCCCTGCAGTAATTGGATGCACATGCCTAATTCATCAATGAATTAAACAACAATGGACTTAACATCTTTCTTACCTCCCATTCCTCGCAGACCTTGTGGACTTCCTGGACCTAAGGATCTTTATCTGAGACAACTGTATACACACGGATCTGCACAGAAAGGACACCTCTACCAATTCCCTCTTACAATATAACAGTTTCCACCCACAGCATCTAAGGGATAGTATACCTGTGGGACAGTTTATCCGTATTAGGTGGAATTGTACAACAGATAAGGACTTTCGGAGAAACGCAAGGGATTTGACTGATCGCTTAAAAAATAGAGGCTATCCAAAAAAGACCATATCGAAGGGCTTCACATAGCAGAAGAGAGGACCTCTTAAGGACACGTGATAAATCGAATGAAATTAAGTTAGGAATTAACACCACATATAATAATCAGTGGAACCTAATCAAAAAAATTCTGGACAACAATTGGAATATTTTGAAGGCTGAAGCGCGCCTCCACATTTTTATCACTGAGAGACCATGACTAGAGATGAGTGAGCACTAAAATGCTCGGGTGCTTGTTATTCGATACAAACTTTTCCCGATGCTCGAGTGCTCGTAACGAATTACGAACCACATTAAAGTCAATGGGAGACCCGAGCATTTTTTCACTGAAAGAACACATTAAAAGAACAGTGCAGAATAACAAATTACAGATGTTTACAGATGTTTTCCTTGTAAGAACACATTGAAGTAACACTATTCTTCACTTTGCAGGTGTTCGCGCGTGTCTTCCGCTAAGTTAGGAGATGTGCACGAACATCTGCAATGTAAAGAATAGTGTTCTTTCAATGTGTTCTGCACTTAAATGGTCCTGTATTCACTGTTTTCACTGTTTTTATTCTATTCTTCACTTTGCAGATTTGCGCGCACATCTCCGAACTTATCGGAAGACACGCTCGAACACCTGAAGAATGAAGTGTACTGTGTGCCCCCTGATGAAACCCACAAGACAGGTGGAAAATCCAAAAAGTCATCAGACCTTTACCTTGCAAAACTTCATCAACTGCAAGAACAGAAATGTCATTTATGGTCTTATATGCCCATGTGAAAAATTATACTTGGGACAAACTACTCAACAACTTAGAAAGAGAATACAGCAACTAGAGATGAGCGAATCGATTCTAATGATTCTAACTTCGGTTAGAATTTCAGGAAAAATTCGATTCGTCACGAAGCCGAAGTTTATGCTGATTCGTGGGAACGAAGTTTTTTTTTCCCCTCATTTTTCTGCTAAATAGGGGCGAGAACAACGTGTTACATGGGGCAGAGAACTCTGGGAAGGAGAAAGGAACACCCCCCGATGACATCTGCAGACCTGTAAGCCAATCAGCGACCGGCAGGCTTATGTGATGTCACACAGCCCTATAAAACCCAGCCATTTTCTATCTCAGCACTTCACACTTCATGTTGTAGCGTCCAGCTGCTGCTATTGTACTGTGCGATTCTAGCTGCAATCCCCCTTCTGTTCTCTAAGGGGGTTCTATATAGCCCAAATAGGAGTTCTATTTAGTGACAAAATCGAATAGGAAGATATCTGTTTGACTTTCATGCATCTGCAGTAACGATTGGTGGACCAATCCCTGATTGTTCTTTTAAGGGGGATCTGTATACCCCAAATAGCAGTTCTATTGAGTGACAAAATCGAATAGGAAGAAATCTGTTTGACTTTCATGCATCTGCAGTAGTGAGCTGTCAGTTGTGGGTTATCTGTGTAATGCACATTGCCGTACCTTTTGGGGGCTCTAGTTTACAGTCAGATTTACGTGTGAAATCCACGTAGTTTATACAGTGATTTTCGCTGAAATTACGCTGTCAGTTGTGGGGTATCTGTATAACGCACATTGCCATACCTTATTATTGTTGGCTCTAGTTTCAGCCATATTTTACGTGTCAAATCCACATAGTTTAACGTGATGTTCGCTGAAATTACACTGTCAGTTGGTGGGGTATCTGTATAACGCCATTGCCATACCCTTATTGTGGGCTCTAGTTTACAGCCAGATTTACATGTCAATCCACGTGGTTTATCAGGATTTTCGCTGAAATACACTGCAGTTGTGGGGTGTCTGTATAGACACATTGCAATACTTCTGGTGGCTCTAGTTTACGCCAGTTTACTGTCAATCCACGTAGTTTATACAGTGATTTTCGCTGAAATTAACCTGTTCAGTTGTGGTGCTATCTGTATAATGCACTTGCCATACCTATGTGGCTCTAGTTTACACCAGATTTACGTTCAAATCACGTGGTTTTATACAGTGATTTTCGCTGAAATTACATGCCAGTTTGGGGTATCTGAATAACACCACATTGCAAACCTTTTGGGGGCTCTAGTTTACAGCCAATTTACGGTCAAATCCACTAGTTTATACAGTGATTTTTCGCTGAAATATATCTGTCAGTTGTGGATTATCTGTATAACGACATGCCATACCTTATTGTGGCGCTAGTTACAGCCTATTTACGTGTCAAATCCACATAGTTTATACAGTGATTTTTCGCCTGAAATACACTTCAGTTGTGGGCATCTGTATAACGCACATTGCCATACTTTATTGTGCTCTAGTTTACAGCCAGATTTACATGTCAAATCCACGTGGTTTATAACAGTGATTTTCGCTGAAATTACCTGCCAGTTGTGGAGTATCTGTATACACATTGCAAACCTTTTGGGGGGCTCTCAGTTTACAGCCATTACGTGTTCAAATCCACGTATTTATACAGTGTTTTCGCTGAAATTGCACTGTCGTTGTGGGGTATCTGTATAACGCACATTGCCATACCTTATTGTGGCTCTAGTTTACAGCCAATATTACGTGTCAAATCCACATAGTTTATACAGTGATTTCGCTGCGAATTACACTGTCAGTTGTGGGGTATCGTTACACCAATTCCATACCTTATTGTGGCTCTAGTTTACACCAGATTTACGTGTCAAATCCACGTGGTTTATACAGTGATTTTCGCTGAAATTACACTCCAGTTGTGGGGTATCTGTATAACACACATTGCAATACCTTTTGGGGGCTCCAGTTTACAGCCAGATTTACGTGTCAATCCCGTAGTTTATAAAGTGATTTCCTGAAATTGCACTGTCAGTTGGGGGTATCTGTATAACGCACATTGCCATACCTATTGTGGCTCTAGTTTCCAGCCATATTTACGTGTCAAATCCACAGTTATACGTGATTTTCGCTGAAATTACACTGTCAGTTGTGGGGCATCTGTATAACGCACATTGCATAACCTTATTGTGGCTCTAGTTACAGCCAGATTTACATGTCAAATCTCACGTGGTTTATACAGTGATTTTCGCTGAAATTACACTGCCAGTTGTGGGGTACTGTGAAACACACATTGCAATACCTTTTGTGGGGCTCTAGTTTACAGCCAGATTTACGTGTCAAATCCACGTAGTTTATACAGTGATTTTCGCTGAAATTATACTGTCAGTTGTGGAGTATCTGTATAACGCACATTGCCATACCTTATTGTGGCTCTAGTTTACAGCAGATTTACATGTCAAATCCACGTGGTTTATAACAGTGATTTTCGTCTGAAATTACCCTGCCAGTTGTGGAGTATCTGTATACCACATTGCAAACCTTTTGGGGGGCTCTTAGTTTACAGCCAGATTTACGTTTCAAATCCACGTATTTATACAGTGTTTTCGTGAAATTGCACTGTCGTTGTGGGGTATCTGTATAACGCACATTGCATACCTTATTGTGGCTCTAGTTTACAGCCATATTTACGTGTCAAATCCACATAGTTTATATCAGTGATTTTCGGAGAATTACACTGTCAGTTGTGGGGTATCGTCTACACATTCCATACCTTATTGTGGCTCTAGTTTACACCAGATTTACGTGTCAAATCCACTGGTTTATACAGTGATTTTCGCTGAAATACACTCCAGTTGTGGGGATCTGTATAACACACATTGCAATACCTTTTGGGGGCTCTAGTTTACAGCAGATTTACGTGTCAAATCCCGTAGTTATACAAGTGATTTCCTGAAATTGCACTGTCTTGGGGGGTATCTGTAAACGCACATTGCCATACCTATTGTGGCTCTAGTTTCAGCCATATTTACGTGTCAAATCCACATGTTATACGTGTTTTCGCTGAAATTACACTGTCAGTTGTGGGGCATCTGTATAACGCACATTGCCATAACCTTATTGTGGCTCTAGTTTACAGCCACATTTACATGTCAAATCCACATGGTTTATACAGTGATTTTCGCTGAAATTACACTGCCAGTTGTGGGGTATCTGTATAACACACATTGAAATACCTTTTGGGGGCTCTAGTTTACATCCATATTTACATGTGAAATCCACATAGTTTATACAGTGATTTTTGCTGAAATTACACTGTCAGTTGTGTGGCATCTGTATAACGCACATTGCCATACCTTATTGTGGCTCTAGTTTACAGCCATATTTAGGTGTTAAATCTACGTAGTTTATACAGTGATTTTCGCTGAAATTACAGACAGAAAGTTGCCAGGTGGAGCGGGTAGAGGTGGCAGCACAGTAAGAGGATGTCGCAGCAGGGGTGACTCTGTGAGGCCAGAACTGCCGTTGTCATCTAGTGGCAGTGTGTTACTCAACAATCCAAAGTTTGTTGAATGGTTGACTAGGTCATCCAATTCCTCAAATATAGCATCTGACAACCCCGGCCAAGAGTCCGTGGGTTCCTCTGATACAACAATTAGTTGGCATGGCCAAGGAGCAGGTCAGCGGCCCTCACCTGCTCTCAACCAGGCTCTGTCCTGTTCCTTTCCCGCAGCTAGAGAGCTACCAGGTGGTCTGGGCTCAGCGCCACTATTCAGCGAGGATGAAGTGTTTGAGGACAGTCAGCAGCTGCTTTGCAGGGAAGAGGTGGGGCAGACTTCCGCTGCTTCCTGCAGTAGGCAGGCTGTGCATACTGACACCGGTGAGGAGAGTAGCAGTGACCGGTAAATGCAAATTGACGATGATGTAGCCAATCGCACTTGGGAGCCGGGTGTAGCAGGGGATTCATCATCGTCGGGCGAAAAGAGTGTCAGCTTGCGGAGCAGGCAGCAAGTCGCTACTGTGGCTGTGAGTCAGCAGGGTGGCAGCAGTGCGAGGACGCGAGCCAAACGTCCGCGGGGTACAAATCCCGATTTGCAGGCCCAAATAAGCAGTGGCACAGGGGCTCAGCGAAGCAGCGGCGGTAGTAGTCGCTCAGTGCAGAGTGTTGGGGGTAAAATTAACACCTCGGCAGTGTGGCAGTTTTTTTAAAAGACACCGGAGGAGACGAGCGTAGGTATATATCGTATCTGCGGGCAGAAAGTGAAGCGTGGCCAGTGACCTAACCTTGGCATCATGGCCCTGTGCCAACACATGCAGCGTCACCATCCAATGGCCTATGAGAAACGGATGTCAGATGCAGTCCATCCTGCAGGCGCAGCAACAGCAGCAGCACCTAGTGGCACACATGCTGTTTCAGCAAGTCAAGGCTCCAGCACCTCTGCTGAAGGGAGCTGTTTGTTTTTGACATCATCTCCCAGTCCAGATGCTCCTGCTCCTCGCTACGCATGGCGCCAGCAGTCGTTGAGTGAGGCGATTACAAAAAGACAACTCTATGCATCCAGCCATCCTAAGGTGCAGAAGCTGACCATGCTCTTGTCGAAGTTGTTGGTACTGCAGTCTCTCCCTTTCCAAGTCGTGGACTCTGCACCCTTCAGAGAACTAATGGCTTGTGCCAAACCGAGGTGGAGAGTTCCAAGCCGCAATTTTTTTTCAAAAAAGGCTGTGCCAGCCCTTCACTAATATGTACAACAGAAGGTGGGCCAGTCCTTGAGCTTATCAGTTTCTTCCAAGGTGCACGGCAGCGCGGACGTGTCGAGCTGTAATTATGGTCAGGGCCAGTATATGTCCTTTACAGCCCACTGGGTGAATGTGCTTCCCGCCTAGCCACACCAACAACTTCCACAAGAGACGGCGCTTTCTCCTCCACGTTGTCAAACTGCTGCTCCTGTGCCAGTGTCCGCCTCCTCCTTCTCCACCACCACCTCAGCCTCCACAAGTGCTGCTCCATCATACCCCATGTGCAGGGCACAGCGGTGCCACACAGTTCTATTCCTGGTTTGCCTGGGCGAACAAAGTCACACAGGGGAGGAACTGCTCCGCGTCATGCAAGAAGAAATAAATGTGTGGCTTTCTCCGTGACAACTAAAATTCGGAACCATGGTGACATACAATGGGAGGAACATGGTGTCCGCGCTGCACTGAGGAGGGATGGTCCATGCGCCCTGCATGGCGCACGTGTTCAATCTGGTAGTCAACAAGTTCCTGAAGTCTTACACCCATCTGCAAGACATTCTAAAAATGTCCAGGACACTGTATACGCACTTCAGCCATTCTTACAAAGCCAAGCACACCCTCCTCGAGTCGCAGCGCTAGAACGGCCTACCCCAACATAGTCTGATATGCGATGTTTCCACCCGTTGGAATTCCAGCCTCCATATGTTAGACCGCCTGTATGAACAGAGAAAAGCCATTAATGATTTTTTGATGATGCAAGCGGACCGTAGTACTCCCCTGTGTAACTTTGATGTCAGCCACTGGCAGCTCATGCGTGACACTGGTGTTTGCTCAGGCCTTTTGAAGAGGCCACGTTTGTCAGTCGCCAGGACTGCGGGATGAATAACGTCATTCCACTGCTTCATGTCCTGGAACTCATGCTGCAAAATCTGTCTGGAGAAGTGGAGAGTACATCTCATGGCCACATGAGTCCGGTGAGGGCTGAACTGGAGGAGGAGGAGGAGGACATTGGAACACAAGCAGAGTCTGGTGCAATTTGTGGTTTTTCTACTCAGGTGACAGGAGAGGAGAAGCAGGAGCATCTGGAGGAGGTAGAAGATGAGGCAGATGACCCAGAAGCACTGTGGCAGTATACTCTGGATATGGAGACTAGGAGTCCCTCAAAGTCACTTGCGCAGATGGCCCGCAGCATGCTGCCTAACTAGTGACAGCCGAATAGTCAACATCCGGCATAGGGATGACTTTTGGCTCTCCACCCTCTTGGACCCTCGCTACCGGTCCAAAATGTGTGACTTTTTTCCTGCTGCTGAGAGGAAGGAACAACTTCCGTACTACAGATAAATACTGTGCACACAGTTGGCCGCTGCCTATGTGCGCCATTGCCCATCCTCTGTCAGGTCTGACTGGGGGATTCCTGGCAGTCATTGCTCATGTACTACTACTATGGCTGCTGTGAGGAGCTGGGGGGGGGGGTAGGAGCAGTAGCAGTTCCATCAACAGTCACTTAAGTCTGGATTCCTTAATGAGCAAATTCCTTCACCCGCCTAGTGAGGAGGGTAGCCGCCACCAGCAGCAGCAGCAGGACATGTAGCAGACCCTGCACCAGCAGGTGGTGGCCTACTTAGACAGCACTTTACCACCTGAGGTAGAGGATCCCATGGACTACTGGGCAGCCAAACTTGATGCGTGGCCGCAACTTGAGGAGTTTGCAGTAGAGAAGCTGTCCTGCCCGGCCAGTAGTGTGGCATCAGAGCGTTAACACCAGGAGAACCCGCTTGTCCACCCGTAATGTGGAGAGACTGACCTTTGTCAAGATTAATCAGGCTTGGATCGGCCAGGATTTCAACTCACCAATGCCTAATGCATCAGATTAGATCAGCCATGACGCCTCCTGCAAACATTGAGAAATGAGTCGGGGTTCTAACTACCTGCCTCAGCTACTATTCTTATGCTGCCACCCACCTGATGCCACACATCTGCTGCTAGTTGCACCATCTGCCTCCTACCATCTTTACCAGGGACTGGAATTGTCCGCCACCTCCACACTATATCATGGTGCTACTCTGCAGGCTCCTGCTGCTTCTGATGCCACCTTCAGACTATATGATTGTGCCACTCTGCGGGCTCCTGCTGCTGCTTCTGATTCCGCCTTCACACTATATCATTGTGCCACCCTGCGGGCTCCTGCTGCTGCTGCTTCTGATGCCACCCTCACACTATATCGTTGTGCCACTCTGTGGGCTCCTGCTGCTGCTGCTTCTGATGCCACCTTCACACTATATGATTGTGCAACTCTGCGGGCTCCTGCTGCGGCTTCTGATGCCGCCTTTACACTATATGATTGTGCCACTCTGCGGGCTCCTGCTGCTGCTTCTGATGCCACCAATGCACTATAGCATTGTGCCACTCTGTGGGCTCCTCCTCCTGCTGCTGCTACTGATGCCACCTTCACATTATATTTATGTGCCACTCTGCGGGCTCCTGCTGCTTCTGATGCCGCCTTCACACTATATGATTGTGCCACTCTGCGGGCTCCTGCTGCTGCTGCTTCTGATGCCACCAACACACTACATCATTGTGCTACTCTGACGCTCTTGCTGCTTCTCATGCCACCTTCACACTATATCATTGTTTCACTCTGCGGGCTCCTGCTGCTTCTGATGCCACCAGCACACTATATCATTGTGCCACTCTGTGGGCTCATCCTGCTTCTGCTGCCACTGATGCCACCTTCACACTACATCATTGTGCCACTCTGCCTCTCTTGCTGCTGCTGATGCCACCTTCACACTAAATCATTGTGCCACTCTGTGGCTATCCCTGTTGCTGCCACCATGTTGCTGCCTCCTGTTGGCTCCTGCTGCTGCTTCTGCTGCCGCCACCTCCACGCTCTATCCACGGTGGCAGCACATTACAGACACTTTCACGTGGGACAAACGACTGGTATCCGCGTGGTGGGGCTCGACCTGATTCGAACCAATATCCGAGGTGGGGACATCACACCAGAACTACTATGAAGGGAGGCTCTTTGGATCTTCAATTTGGGCTGTACTGCACCCGTGGGTATCAATGAAGATCTCCTCTTCTCAGGATTTTACAAACAGAGCTAGGAACCCAGACCCACATACAGATGGTAAGTTCTTCCAGATATATCCTTCTAGTTATTATATGGGTTCAACAGTTTAGCTCTTAGATTTGGAATTATCAGTGGGAATCTAGACAGTATTGGAGTTAATAATAATATTTTTTACTGGACAGCACATTAGTATCTTTACACATTTTTTTTTAATCACTTGGGGAGTCTTTTTTCCCCTGGTAGTTTTGGACCCCTATGGTCCCTTATCACACTTTTTTTCTTTTGTTTTGTTAAGTTTTAGGACTAGATGAAACTGGTCCCATGCATCACGCTTCCAACAGGGTTGTACCCAAATGGGTAATTAAGACACAAGTAACCTTTTCTTGCTTACAGTTTTTGAAATAATAGATATTAGGACCTTCATAAAGGTGGCAAGGATTTCTATTTAGAGCACCATAACACGGATAAGATTTTTATTCTTCTTGCTATATATAATTTATCTAATCATTTTTTTTTCTCCATACTGTCTTGGTGAAAACTCTGAGTCATTTTTTAATAGAGCGACATGAACATTATATATATCTTTTTTCAACGCAATTTCCTTGACATGCTCTGTTTCTATTTGTTGACCAAGGCTCGTTCATCATGCCAGAGGGTCGATTATTGTCACCATTACCTCATAACAAGAAGATAGACAGGTACAGGAACAGAAATAAGCAGAGGAAAAGGAAAAAGGGGCAAATGAAGGAAAATGTGGGGAAGAACACAAAGAAGATATGATACTGAATAAAATCTCTTCAAATTAAGAAGTTCAGTTCTTTCACAGCACTCTTTCACACTGCATTGAAACATGTAACTTGGGCAAGACCTGGAGTGTCTCCCTCAAAAGTCTCCCAAGTTAAAAAGTTTCTTAAAAAGATTTTTAAAAAGGATTTCTAACTTTAAAAGCCTTCCATGCCTTCTGGAGAAAAGTGTCTGCTTAAAAATAAAAAGACAGTAACTCAAATTCACAGTCATTGGACAATTATGACTCACGAGACTTGAATTAAACATTACTACGTTTATACCTAATGAATATTGATGAGTTGGTTATTTAATATACCGGACATCATGTATTTAAAAAAAAAAAACAAGTCCTCCTCCCTGGGGTGTGGTTTTGTACAAAATTTTTTTGTATCAATAGTGGCACTGGCTTGCATGGTCCAAATTACATGGACTGCAGAGTAATAACAAACATTGAGTCAAAGATATAAAATTAGTGCTCTGCTCCTTATACTGTTTGTCAAATGGCGAGAGCCTCTCACCACCTCTTCATGGACTGGAAATAAAAGATATCCCCGACTCCTTGCATCGCCAATCGTCCTTTAGTGGGTTGAAACACAATCCTCGTCTCGTTACCGGGGCATATTCGTTGAGGCATCCCGGTTGGACAATTCCTTAGATTAAAACGCAATTGCACCTTGGAAAGGGATTTTAAAGATCATGCTCAGGACCTCACACGAAGATTCAGAAACAGGGGGTACCCTAAAAAAATCTTGTCAAAGGCTTACCTAAGAGCACGTAGCTCAAATCGGAAGGATCTTCTGTCCCCCAGACCCAAACAGATCTCGGAGTACCCCAGACTGGTGACCACTTACTGTACTCAATGGACAGATGTCCGTACACTTCTATCTACCAATTGGAACATCTTACAGAGTGATGAGCGTCTGAGACCCTTTATACCTAAAAATCCACCACTCACAGCCCGAAGGGCGAGAAATTTAAAAGATGTATTAACTCTTAGCCATTTTGAACGTCCAATACGCCATATAGGCAGTGGAGACAGATTAAAGGGTTCCTTTCCATGCGGCTCTTGCTCCATCTGCCCATTGATGCAACCCAAGAAAAGCTTTACCAACCCCGTGAACCAGGAAACCTTTGCCTTAAAAAATTACATCAACTGCAGGACTCGAAATGTGATATATGCCCTAATCTGTCCATGCAATAAGGTTTACGTGGGGCAAACCTCACAAGAATTACGCAAAAGGATAAAACAACACCTTTCCACAATAACAAACGCCACAACCCATTTCCTGGAAGATAAACCACTGTCCACAGTGGCGGACCACTTTCGAAGTTACCATTGGGGTAAAACAGGAGGCATTCGGGTGGTGGGCTTGGATTGGGTACGCCCCAATTTTCGAGGGGGCAATGTCACTCCGGTACTTTTACACAGTGAAAGCCGTTGGATTTTCTCTTTGGGCAGTCAGGTGCCGAATGGTCTGAATGAAGACCTACTATTTACTGGGTTTTACAAACCACTTTAAATATATTGTTCCTGTGCCGACAGTCCCCCCCCCCCTGTGATGTGTGGTTCTATGTAGTCTAATCCTAAACATATTATTCTAGTTTTTACAGTACCGCTTTACAAGTCTCCACCCTTAAGGACTACCTCACGTCCGTATACTCTCCTCACGGATTCTACTACACACTCCTCTGGTAAGTAATTCTATTGCATTTGTGGTATGTTCACTGTCCCTATTCACCCCTTCACGTAGTTCTTGTTTTTTAGTTTCCCTTGACCACACAATTTGCACATTTTCTACCAGGATCCCTACAGGGTTTCATTTTGCATTAATTATGATCCCCCTACCACCTCCCAGGGTGCCGCTGACACCCCATACCACCACTTTCCAGGCACACTTCCCACACCAGACACAATAGCACCACATTCCCCCACTGTCTCCCTTAAATTTATTATCATTGGCATTACTCATGTAGATTTATTAAGCATATACCCACACCCCTCCGTTTTTCTTCCCCATTCCCCCCTCCCCTTCCCCCTCCACCCCCGCCCTCCCTCTTCTTTGATTAGACTACTCATCTTTACCTTTAAGTTTTAGGTGGGCACACCGCATGTCTCCACACATCACATAGGATCTCGGAAATCATCAGTTTGATCTACTTCCGTTGGAACTCCAAGATCGCTATCCCTCTTACTTCACAACAAACGAGTCTGGATGAAGAATTTATAAAGGATCACTGTATACACCATCCCCCTCTCTCTTGTTCTGAACCACCAAAATATATGGACTCAGGCCTAGCTGATATGATTCACATCAAATCAGCTAGGCCTCGGGCCTCACCGTTTCCCCTCCCATCCCTACACAGGGGTGCACCATCTCCACTGCATTGGTTACTGATGCCAGCCCTTCTTTTCTCAGTGCCTTATTTTTGTTTAATCTAATTGTTAGTAAATTACTGTCATGACTACGCTTAATTGTTGCCGGTTTTTGGTCCCCCCGCCCTGGGGATAGGTCTGGCCGTACACTGTTGCGAAGCCGCCACTTCCACCCCCATGATATACCTTTTTTTTTTTTTGTGATCATTTCTGACCATACCTCTCTCCGCCATATACGTCCAGTACACTAAATGTCACTACTAGATAAGTGGTCTTTGTTTTCCGTCGACTGTTAAACATATTGTTATTTTTAGATATTCAAACTTGTAATTACGCTGTTTCACTATGTGCTCCACATACTTGATACATACCTTATCGTCGTACTTTGATACCTTATCGACTTGAAACATACCTTATCGCCGTATTTTTAATTGTGTATATGACCTGCTCGTTCGGCGCTTGTTTGGATATGCTTTAGCCGTCCATATCTTATCGTTATACTTTAGTAACTCACCGTTTAGTTATGTGATTTGCTCGTTCGGCGCACGACTGGATACTCCAGGCGGTTGTGCCTCAGTATGTGTACCACAGGCACAAATATGTAGAATATATATATTTCTTTATTTTTATCTTTTGTTTTGGGAGGGCTATGTTCTCTATTTAAATTCACGGCTTTGAACTTTGAATTCTGTAGGCCTGATCACTTCAAATGGCACTTTACTTACTCACAGGAACGTGTACCACTTAATATTATTTATTTAGCACTATAATGTCATCTCTCGATTTGAGGCAAGTACCGGCTTCTTCCAAACCATATATGTACTTGAGACAAAGCTATATTCTGCATTGTCAACTTTTTGTTATAATGAGCTATTAGAATATACTCACCTTCCGTATGTACTGCCCGAGTATGGGATGCCGGTCTCATGTATCCCCTTAGTGGACACATTGGCGTTCATCGCAACAAGTCTTAACGTTTATGTTAATATTTGATCACATGATTAATCATGTGACGACTGACCTTTGACTATACGCCGTACTACTGCATATTCATCGCAATGAGTTTGTTTACATCCCCTTCCGGTCACATGATCAGTCATGTGATGACCTACTTCCGGTGATGTGACAACCTACTTCCTGTCATGCTCAGTACAGCTGCACACACGCCGAATACAGGATCCACCTACTGGCATGGCAGGCAAGTGTTTGGCCTATCACAGCCCTTCTTCCCCAGGGCAGGGGGACCAATTTCTGGTATTTATACAAGACACCTGTATCTAGTGACCACTTACCCCTGAGGAAGTCACCAACACTGTGACGATACGCGTGGGGCTTGCTCCACTCCCCATCCAACTGACCTGCCTCCCTCGCTTTCATCCCAGTACTAGACACCACATGTCTCTTCTACAATTGGGTATTGTATGAGCAGGTTGAGGGTTTACCAGGTTTTACTCCACACTTTGTTGTGCACAGAGCACTTTACTGCATTGCCGCCATCTATAGGTTTTTTTAGGACCGACTATGGTAATTTACCTATAAATAATTGTCTATCTGTGCGAATTACTGATTGTGGATGGGGAGTGTAAGGGACTACTACCCTTGGAAGCTTTATACACCCACTGGGTGTATGTTTTAAGTGTTTTTATATTTGTTGTCTTGTTATTATTACTGTTTGTATCAATAAATGGATTTTTTGGTAATGTGATTTCCTGTACGCATCCAACTTTTTTTTTGTTCTGATTGTTGCATCAATTATTGGGATGCGTGGATACATTATTTGCTTACATTGTGGCGGTGCCTGCTCTCCTTTTGTGTAGGAAAATGAGATATCTTTGAACCTGAGTGGGTGGAAAAACCACCAGTTGGTGTAGGATAGAACTTTAAAGGGGTTATGCCACGAAACAATTGACTACAAAAAGCTGTCAAAGAGGTTAAAATATTTCAAAAATCTATTTGTAATGGTTACCTGGAAGTAAAGTTACCTTTCTATTTGTTATTATGATGCGTGTTCAGCCTCTATTCTGCTCCACACAGAAGCAGATGTGGGAGGGGCCTAGCCAGGCACATGCACAGCACTGAAAGCTGCAGTTATTGCACAACTCAGTGCTACAGAGCGCTCAGCCTTCAGAGTCTCCTTCCATCTGCTGTGCTCAAATAGTCCCTGCATTTACTGATCCAATAGAAATGTGTCATACGCATAAGTGCACCAAAAAAAGTTGGTGCAGTCTGTCAAAGCAGTGCAGGGGGCACCAGATTCATGAAGAACGTGCGCCAGAAATCCTGAATCTGGCGCCCCCTGCACACTACACAGGACACTGCACATAGTACACATGTACTATGTATTCTCACAGCATCATGGTCGGTCAGGTTGACATGCATGGCGGAAGTCTAGGTGGTTGCAGGGGAGGCAAACCCCACGTGTATCGTCACTCCAAAGTGACACTTACCCCTGAGGAAGTCACTTTGAAGTGAGGATACGCATGGAGTTTGCTGTCCCTGCATTTTTCTAGACCTCTGACATATTTACACTTTACTGTCCGCCTGACCGACCATGATGCTGTGAGAATACATTGTTTTGCTCTTCTTGTATGCATTGAATGCAATAGTTGTTTTTATGACTTTTACTAATAAACTTTTGTATTTTTGCATGTTGATTGAATCTCTTTCTGTGTATTTTGTAAGGTATTGCAACCAAATCACTAGATAGATAGATAGATAGATAGGAGATAGATAGATAGGAGATAGATAGATATGTGATAGATAGATATGTGATAGATAGATAGATGGATATGTGATAGATAGATAGATGGATATGTGATAGATAGATGGATAGGAGATAGATAGATGACAGCTTCTCACATGTTGCTGATGTTTAGCGACTTCCCTGCTAGTCAGGCACAGGGGCCCCTTTGCAGAAGAGCAGGGTAACATGGAGGGACAGTGAATGGTGGAGAGTACAGGAGGAGGACTGCATCAGGAGAGATCAGAGCTCAGCCTGTTACTTGTGTTATCTCTGCAGCCTCCTGTGTGACCTGACTAATGGTGGAGGGAGGAAAGGGCTGATACATTGCTATGATCCATGTTGGGAGAGGACTCCTCTGAGCAGACATGTCTGGCTGCAGTTACCTTGCATCTGCTGCTGTAGGCTCCTGTGTAGCTGGTGAGCAGTGGCCATCACAGCACAATCTCTGCCCCTCCTCCTCTCTCACCTCCTATTGGCTGCAGTGTGTCAGGTGATCTCTCAGTGTGCAGAGGAGCTGTGAGCCCTCCCTGTGCGCAGACTCGGCCAGATCAGCTGTTGCTCAGGACGGGACACAGCTACCACCGGGGGCGCCAGCAACCAGAACAAAAGGAGTTATCTCAGTAAGCCTGCAGATTTTGTAATAAGTGTAAATGGTGAAAGTACTTTTAACAATGCATTGGACCCAATTACAGCAATGTGCAATGGTGACACAACCCCTTTAAGGAGGTTAGTACACCTATTATGCATTTATCCCACTCTTTTATACTTTTTGTATTTATTTATATTTTATATATATTGACTTATATTTATTGTTATACCGCTTATATTTCTTTGAATGCTTTGGATGGATATTTTATGCACTGTTTTATGAAATTTATCTCACATCTGTATATTTTATACATATCAGTTATATATTTTTTGACAACCCAAAGATATTAACACAATGTGTGTACCTCTATGAAGTTAGAGTATATTTATGCAATTTTATACCATATGTTCTGGCCGAATGTATGTATTTATCTACTTACTCTCGGTTAGAACACTGTCCCCATATTACGGACCTGAAGAAGGGAGCAATTCCCCCTGATGCGTGTTGTCCATCCTTTAATGTTTTTCAAATAAAAGATAGCTGTTAATGAGATGTGAGATCAAGAATCCTGTTTTTTTTTTGTCTACTGTTGATTTATTGGAAAAAGCGATGACCTTCCTGGTGACTTTCGTCTGGGTGACTATCCGTCTGGGTGCTAGCTAAACCTAACTCACCAGAGTTAGGTTTAGCTAGCACCCAGATGGATAGTATTTTGTTTTTGCTTGATGCCAGAGTATGAAGGCTGTTTTGTTTAATAACTGCTGCTTGAATAAAACTCAGACAAGACCTGTTTTGGACTGTACTTTGGTGTCACTCTCTTGAACTGCATCACAAATCTCTGCTACCACGGTCTCTATTGGGACAAATCTCACAAAATATATATATATATATATATATATATATATCATAAACTGGAATGTTTCATTCATTTATTAAGATCTAAGGTGTGGTAGTCTAGTGTTTATTTTTTTGAGCAAATGTTAATAAAATTACATTTATTAATTAACCCCTAAACGCACCTCGACGTTATAGTGCGTCCCTGCGGGTAGATACTTCCCTCGCCGGGCCGTGCTACAATGCCCCTCTTCTGGAACCGGCCTGCGAACAGAGGCGACACCAGAAGCAGTGGTTGTCAGCTGTCTAATACAGCTGACACTGCGCTGTAACACCCGCGATCAGAGCCGGCTCAGTTCGCAAGTGTTAACCCCTTACACGTCGCGGTCAAGCACGACTCCGGTGTGTAAGGGTCTTCCCCCTATGGATCACTGGTTCAAGTTCAAGTATGCATAAGTTAAAAAAGTTAACACTACAGTTTAACATTAGAATAAATAAAAATATAAGCCCCTAAAATGTCACTTTCCCATGAAAACATTTAATGAAGTATAAAAACCACAAACACTCAAAATACTGCCACATTTTTGGTATTGCTACATCTGAAAAAATCTGTATAATAAAACAGAATCGTTACTGGACCTGCACGGTATACGCCGGGGGAGAAACAAGCAAAAACATTCCGAAAAAAGATCATTTTCAATTAATACCTTTTAAAAAAAAAAAATGTTAAACACTCTAAAATAAGACCACGAAAAAGAAGAACTCTTCTTGCCAAAAATAAGCCCTTAACCAGATTTGTCAAAAATGCTAAAATTAACATTTTCGCTAAATTACTTTTTATGTAAAAATGGGAATTTTTTTTTTTTAAATATAAATAAATTGGGTCTTTTCGTAATCGTGAAGAACCTATACTATTTTTATGGTATGATTAACGGCCAAAAAAAAAAATCTTCCTAAAAATTGATGATCAGTGTATCAGTGTACTCCGGAGAGATTGGGTATCAAACTTTGTGGAGCATTTTTTCATTTAATCCATTGCAAATGTTTAATTTTCCAAACAAAATGAGTGTATTGTCAAAAAATATTACAATTTGTATACCACACCTCCATTTTGTTTTAACCCCTATAAAACACCTAAAGGGTTAACAGACATCTTAAAAGTGCTTTTTCATACGTTGAGGGGTTTAGTTTCCATAACGGGGTAATTTACAAGTCTAGCTATTATTTAGGCCTCTCACAGTAAATTAAAAGTTGAGCAGGTACATCTAAATATGGGCGCTGCTGATTTTCCCAAAAAATTTAAAAATGGCACCCAAATTCTGAGCTTTATAACATTCTAGTAAAATATGTGGAATCTTAAAAAACCATGTCAACATAAAGAAGACATTTGGGAAATGCAAGTTTTGAATTTATTTGGGTGCTATGACTATCTGCATCAAAAGTAGAAAATCTAGAACATTGAAAATAAAGAATTTTTCAAAATTTTTGCCAAATTACATTTATTTTTCATAACTAAAAACAAAAGATATCATCCAAATTTTTAAACTAAATTTGAGTCATCTTATAGCGTTCCAAAGCTATGAGCACTTATAGTGACACAGGGCAGATTTGAAAAATGGGACCTCCAAATGTCAGAAGATGATAGAGCAGTGTTCCAATAAAACTGAGCTGCAATGTCAGCCAGCGGGCTCCCCTTCAATGACAGATTTGTGCCAGATTATCTACAGTCAATCCTCCGAAATGGGTACTTTAGCAATAAATGATTTCTGTAATCAGGCAGGCATTTATTCATAATGAAATCCTCCTGGGGGCACATGAACACAGACACACGCACATAAAGGGGAGTGACTCACTCACTTTGCTCAACAACATACAGCAACATCACCATTGACTGAAGGAGAAACAACGAGACAGGAAAGAAGATATTGAATTATTAAGAATACAAACTTGTATCTCTGGCTTCACAATACAGCTCTCACAGGTAAATCTGTTTATATGAGAGATTACAAAATTTCATTTTGGAAAAGGCTTATCTTTGTTATTTGCTTGAAAAGCAACAGAACACTAACACTAACACTAATGTAAATTGTGTTTGAGACGTTTGTTACAGAAAAGTGAGTGTCCCTGTTCATAGACTATGCATATCTGCATAACACTATATAGTGCAGAGACTTTCTCATACACTTGTCTGACTATTAAAGAAGATGATATTTTAATTAAGTATTAACTTAGGGAATGTAAAGCAGATTTTATAATATTCTCAGATTTAAACAATTCTTTCATGTTTTACAGAATTTATAATTTTCTGTCTGAACAGTGTTTTTAGAAATTATATTTGTCTACATCCTCCTTGAGTTTCTAATCCTCTTCTACTTCTTAAACTATTTATAGCCTTTGTTATTAGAGATTAAAGGAAAAGCCATTCTGCTAAGCTCCCTAGTTGACAGTTTAAACCTTAGCTATTCATTCTCTTTCATACTTTTCTGTATGGTGTCGAATGTTACAGAATATCCGGAAATTGAAAATAATGCATTTTTTTAAAATCTCATCTGTTTACTGTAAATAAAGTCAATAATTTGAAAATGTGATGGGTACTACATATAGTAAACAGTTCACCAAAAATAATTTCATTTTTTAAAAATTGTAAATGATGGAAAAGGCTAGGAAATGTTTTAAATCAATGTTGAAGCAGTGTATTTTAGAAGCTTCATATAGCTATTAAACTTTTGTTACTATAATCTGATGGTCGATGGTCATGTGATGTCACACAGATGTGCATCCTGTTAAAGCACACAGGGGCACATTTACTTACAATGCCGCTCAAGTTCACTGAAAGTGAATTGTCCATCTATAATGCTGCGTACTGTGATTCACTAAGATTGTGTGCCTGAAATCATGACTGTATCGCTTAGCCGCTCAGATCTGACAGAGTTCACCATATTTTTGTGGTGCACATTTAACATAGGGCACACAACACAGTTTCAAAGTTAAAAATAGCGCTTGGTCCGAATCAGCCGGATTTTCCAACGGTGCGTCCCCTAATATGTGCCGTATGGAAGCCAGCGCAGCCTCACCACAAAAGTGTCGCATGCACCACAATCGCAGCACACACACACTGCTGAAATACCTGTGGAAGCCGTTTTATCCTTGAGGAACTTGCAATCCGACTAAAGTGCAAAGCAGTGCAAAGTCCTTAGTAAATGTGCCCCACAGTATAGTCAAAGCTGTGGGATGCTAATGAGCCATATCAAAGTTAGCAAATGGACGGCACTCTGAGAATATGCGGTGCTCCGGGTACGGTCCAAGCCAGTGTACAAAGATTTCTAAAGTTAATAGGTTTATCATTAAGAGTTACACTAGTAATATTTCGCACAGTTCCAAAATTAAATGGGAATGTAGTTTAGGCCCTATAGCTGAGGTTAGGTGGGCACAAAGTTTAAAGAATATAGCATTATGTTCCTTTAACTGGAATCACAGAATAAAACAACATAATATAGTACATAGGTTATATTTTTCACCAATGGATTTAGTTAAAATGAAGTATAGGGGCATGTTGTGAAAAATGTGAACAAAAATGAAGCATGTTGTGAAAAATGTGAACAACTGAATGCAGATTTTGTGCATGCATTATGGAACTGCCCTAAGGTTGGTTGATTTTGGGAGGAAGCATATGAAAAGGTGGAAAGAGTATTGGGGGTAAGATTGGAACCATCGATTTTTGTATCCATCTTCGAGCTTACTGGTGAGCTAGATATTAAACAGAGGGATAGAGATATAGTTAGGAGAGTTATGCATATAGTTAGTGTGTGCATAGCAAGAAAATGGGGAGGCAAAGAAGCACCAACAATGGAACCCTGGCTATATTTGACCTTCAGAATTAAGCAATGCGAAAAGTTTCGATCTTTAGATGTAGGCTGTCATAAGAAGTGGATTAGATTGTGGGAGAGGTGGAGTTAAGTATGTGTTTTTTTTTTTCTTCACCCTGCTCTCTTCTCCAGGGGAGGTTTGGTTGGGGGGTGGAGGGGGGAAGGGTTAAGGGGGAGGGTTAAAAAAAGGGGGAAGATTGAGGGGGCGTGGCTTGGATGAAGAGCGGAATGGTCGCATAGAAAGACTGCTCCACTAACAGCTCTGATTAAGCGACTATGCAATTTTGCAAGAATTATGCTCTGAAACAATGGGATACGGATCTAATGCGTAGTATTTTACAAAAAGAAAGGGGCAAGGCGAATGGCATAATGCATAAGACCTTGAAATGTACAGCACATATTAAAAACGCAGTTAAAGTGATGTTAAGATGGTACTTTACCCCAGACAAGGTACAGAAAGCATACCCCTTAGCCACTTCTAAATGTTGGAGAGGATGCGATGAAAAGGGCACACTTTTACATACAATGTGGGACTGCCCGATAATTAAACCATATTGGGATAAAGTATATAATATGATGGAAAGCATGATAGGCCCTGTACCAGGCAAAGAGCCAGCACAAGCGTTACTCCATTTAGACCTAAATAACACTACTTTAAAGCACCAGATATTAATTGTAAAAATATGCACAATTGCTAGAATAACTACAGCTAAGTATTGGAAGCCACCTGACTGTCCGCAGATGAGAGAAGTAGAATCGCTTAGATTGGTTGATAAATGACCCATAGAAGTAAGCACGCTTCACTGGGAACTTGTAACTGATTAACCCTATGAGTGCCACATATGGATCCGGAATGAGCATAACAAAAATATATACAAATATATCACTCTAATATTGGTCCCAGGGCAACTATGACCATTGAAATACAAAAGAGAATATAGCATAAGGGACCATGAGGTCTGTTACCATAATGCTGATACTCAGACAGTGGAAGACCAACCAGTTAACGGCCCACATTCAAGTTGCAGAAAGAGAGAGGTATCAGAATCAGCGGTAGTGGACTCAATAAACCACAGCAAGCGATGACGTAAGCTGACACCACCAGGTCGCTCCACAGGTGCAACTTTGCTCGCGCTGGTGGCCAAAGCGAGGTACAGAATCGCAAAGGCAGAGACGGAGTCATGGTCAGGCAGGAAGTCAGGACAGGTGGCACAATATTGAAGTCAGGAACAGGAATCAGGGTCACAATGAAATATCACTATAGCAAAGTAACAAACAACTGTGAAACTTTTTCTGAGACATGAGGTGCAGATTAGAGATGAGCGAGCACTAAAATGCTCGGGTGCTCGTTACTCGAGCCGAACATTTCCAGATGCTCGAGTGCTCGTTTCGAGTAACGAGCCCCATTGAAGTCAATGGGAGACCCGAGCATTTTTCAAAGGGACCATGGTTCAGGAATAAAATGTGTTATTTAATTGAAAAATAATGTCTTCTGATAATTTGCAAACATCTGCGATCTATTCTTCACTGTGTCCACGCTTATATTATCTCCCGCAAGTTAGCAGAGGTAAGAGCAGTGAAATAGAATAAAAACAGTGAACACAGTGAACACAGTGAACACGGGATCATTTAAGATAAAACACAGTGCAGAACTCAGTGCAGAATGATAAGATGTTCGGCACATCTGCCTTACTTGTCGGGAGATACCGCGGAACGGCTTGCGAACAAGATAGCATGTGAAACAATATATAGTGTGGTGAAGAAACACATTGCAGATGTTTATAATACCCTCCTGCATGTGTCTTCACAATATAATTGTCTTCCAGCATAGTTCTGGATTCTCGTTTCGCCGCTCTTCGCGCGCTATCTCCGCCAAAGTAAGTGATGTCAACGAACAGCCGTAATCTACTTCTCGCACTGGTTCTCCTGTGTTTTTATCGATTAAGACCTGCTGGTCTCATGTTTTTTATCGATTCTATGCCCTGTTCTTCACTGTGTTTCTTTTTATTATTAACATGCTCGATCTCGAGCAGGGTTAAATTCCAACATCCCATCGTCCCGAGCACGTGCCGGTAACCCCTAGTCTCGAGTCACCCTCAACCTCCCCCTTCGCTCTACCAGCATCAATCTCGGACAGCTGTTCGCTCATCTCTAAGTGCAGATCCAACAATTTTCCAAATGCCCATGTACACGTGTCCCTTTAAAATCTAACAGCACCTACAGTCACGCTGCGCATTAGGAGGAGAGGCATGAGTGTCAGATGCACTGGATGCCGTGTGAGCAAGGTAGACGATTCAATGAGGCTCAGGTCGGGCTTCAAGTGGCAAGAGGGAGGCCCCCCACAATTGTGCTTTGACCCGGACTGGGTTCATGGCGCCCACCTCCTTGTTTCCTCCCTTTTCTTGGTCTGAAGGAACTTCTGCAAAAGAATTCATGGTCACCCAGGATGTGTTGTCCAGGGTTCCCAAGACAGAGCAATGGAATCCCACACAGCTGCCTGACTGCAGTTGTAGGGAAGGTGTAACGATCTCACTGATAGGCATATGATCTTATAAACGAGGCACTTACTAGGGCAAGGATCAGGAAAACCCGTGAGTCAGAGAAACACTTAGAGGTCCTCCTGAGATTATAGCACAAGAGACCTGCCCGACGGGCGTCTAGAGAACTTCTTCACTTCACTCCTAGAGTCAAAGAGAGCAGATCCCCTTAAGATTGAGCACATACACAGAGGCTTATGAGCAAGTACCTCGGCCCAGGATCCAACTCGCGATATAATCTGTGGAGGTTCTCATTTATACAGATGCTGCTGCAGTACTAAGCAGCAGGGAACCATGGGCGATTTTAAATATGAAAACTCTGTTCTAGGATCTAGCCCCATCTACCCTGGCCAAGCGGAGGGTGCTGAGACCATTGTTGAATGGTATTTGAGGGTCAACTAACTATCCTTTAGGTGGACATTCAGGCTATATATCACAAAGAATAACAGGTTCTAATCCAGATCCCGCGACGCTGTGAGATGACATGGCCGCTGCTGGACACCAGCCAATTCCATTCCCATCGGGAGCCCTACAGGAAGAGCTCCCACTGCCACGTGCCTCCAGATATCTCCCCCTGGACCTGGTGAATACAAGTTCAGGTCTCCCAAGACCGAAGAAAATCTAACAATGGTTTAGCTACAGACTCACAGCGACACAAGGAAGATCTTGCATTTACAAAAAGACTATGTCAAGTCTCGGGAAGGGTTTGTATATGGCGCTAGAATTCACATATGATTGGTGGTATTTAGGGGCGCACCAATCAGTACCTCCAAAAGGTTCCATAGAAGTTGGACTTTAATATTTTGTACTTATAATTTTTGTCTATACGGCTTACATCAATTGGCTCACCATGTTCTGAGTGAAGACAAGCACGTTTCAGTAAACATATCGCAGCTAAATCCCACCCCAGGCTCCCACTCCATCGGGGTCCAATTTCAGTCTAGCTGTGTCACGTAGCAGCTGGTTTTTGAAGAACCTTCGGTTCCGCACAGCCGTCCCTTGTTAATTAACACCTTAAGGCATATGTTAAAGGTTCCTTACCACACGGGGACAATCTGTGAACTATAAAGGTAGATTGGGTGGTAGGTGATCAATGGGACTGAAGGATATCGGCCCTTTTAAGGGCTAAGCCCTCACGTCCCTGCACTTTTTAATTGGAACTTTGAATTGGTATTGTATAGATCAAATTCTGTGTCGGGATGACGGGTGCGTGCGTGCGGGGTAACCCATATGAGATTAACCTAGGCGGCTGACTCACGCCCCGGTACCACTTTACCTCGCTAACTCCCATCTTCGGGCGCCAGCTCCGCGATAGCTGGAGCGCCTCGTCCGGCGCTCCTGCGTCTGCGCATGCGCGAGAAGAGCAGTGCCCGCCGCCTCGCGTCACTGTTACTACTCCGACAATGGCGCGGCGCCTGCTCTTCTGCGCATGCGTCAGACGTCAGGATCGCCGACGATGGCGCGTCACTACGCTGGAGCGCCACGCTGAGATGGGTGAGTAGGAGGGTAATGGCTACCGGGGCGTGGAGTAGCCGCCGTCGTTATCTCGAAATCGACTGCGCTACTCCACCCCCATTAGCCGCATAAGTAAATTTGAATAAATACCTAATAAATTTATTACACAAAGTGCAGGGACGTGGAGGATTACCCTTCGTCCCCTTCACACTACGAGTGTGACTGCGATGAACTCGTCAATCACATCGCAACGCACGACTGCCGGGAACGCTTGCCCGAACCCCTGCAACACGCGCGGATAGTGCACTGACTGGCGGTGCACCTCCCGCGGTGTGCAGCGTTCGGGCCGTGCGTTCCCGCGCTTGCTGTTGCGATGTGGATCGATTCACTCGCAATCACACTCGCTTAGTGTGGAAGGGGCCTAAAAGGCTATCCTCCTTCCCATTGATCCACCTACCACCCAATCTACCTTTATAGGTAGATTTGTGGTGGTAGGTGCCCTTTAATGATGTTTCCAAAGGTTTTTGAAGTTAGTCATTTGTTATTATATGGTTTTTGGTCACATCAGACAATTTATTCTTTCTCTCCCCCAATTCCACCCTTCACACCCTTCCCTATCCCATCCAACCCCACAGGGGAATGAGGGTCATGATAATTGCCTTACTTCTATTTCTCTGTTCACTGCGTCCAATGTCTCTAAGTGTATCTAAGTATTTCCATGGCTGAAATTGATATTGTCTCATTATTGTCAGAGGTCTGGGCACACCTCAAAAAAGAAGCCAAATCTTGTTCATACTTAAGAGCAGAAAAGCTAGCATACTCCTCCTTCAAGAAACACAAGGGAATTTAAATGGTGGTTTCATAGTGCTTATACTAAACACTCCAGAGGGGTCAGTATAGCCTTTCATAAGAATCTCCCTTTTGTGCTATTAGCAGAACTGACTGACCCGAATGGAAGGGTTTTGTTCATGAAAGGCAAACTTGGTAATACTATAGTTACAGTGGCAAATTTTTAAGCTCCCAACAAAGGCCAATATGTGTGGTTTGCCCAGACCCTAACAAAGCTGTAAACTTTTAGGGAAGGTATCTTGGTTGCCGGGGGTGACATCAAACCCCAAATAGACACTACAAGCCCCACACAGGCCCCTCATAGGAAACAAGCAAAAGTCTCTTAAGACCTAAAATCAGCACAGTTAGTAGATGGTTGAAGAACAATATATCCAGACACAAAAGATTACACATTCTTCTCAGCTTCACACCACACGTACCACCGTTTATCTGTTTATCTCCAGAAAACATGTTCCTCTGGTGGTGGTGGTGGGCATGCACCGGATCTTGGTTTTCCTGAAAATAAGGTTGCGGGTAGAGATGGGCGAATTTGTTAAAATTCGGTTCGTTCCGATTTGCTGAATTTTCGGAATAATTCAATTCGACCCGAATCGAATCATAACGAATCACGTTAAAAAACAGATATTATCTGGCTGCAGAGAGCCTGTAGGGTGTTTTAGAACGTTGTGCCATGCTTAAATATGCATAGGGAGCATGGTTTGGTCTTCAAACATTGCTGTGTTTCAGTATGACACGCACATGACAGCCGCCGCTCTTAGAATCCCTTCACTCTTCACTTCCATGTGCACTTACATAGGCCTTCACCAAAAAAGCAAAGCGGGAATGCAGCCTGACAAGGTGACGTCTGTGCTAGCTCGAAAGGACCGAGCTGAGGGCCAAGATCCCACTATAACATTAAAGAGTGTACTCTTTTTACACTGACATCAGATGATTCCATAGATTACAACAGAACTCCCCCAAAAGAGTGGAGTGGGTGTCGGCAGTAATTTTGCATTGATCATTTTGCCCTTCTTTTCACCCAGCAGTGTTCTCTTTCAATCGGTCAATAATCCATTAGTATTGCTAAAGCCAAAAACAAACAGGAGTTTATCTAGAATAGAGATGAGCAGCAAATGGGATACTTGCATGTCCTGTGTGTTCTGTATCCACTCCTGCTTTTGGCTATCAATCCTGAAGCTTTTCATCCTCCTGACAGTTGAAATGAAGGGGAAAACCAAACAGTGGCAACGTCATAGAGTGGTGGAGGGTGAAAACAGCATAATGGAAATCACAGGGTGTTCCAGAAAGACATCGGTCATTTGGCAGCAGCATGAGTAGGCTGCAGAGTGGCACAATGATAAGAGTGTGGAGGTGGCAGCAGCAGCAGGAGCCCACAGGTGACAGCAACATGGTGGCAGCAACAGGGAAAGCCACAGAGTGGTATAATGATATAGTGTGGTGGTGGCATCAGCAAAAGCAGAATACCATAAAACCCACAGCAGAGGAGGCCACATTGTGGCACAACGATGAAGGTTGAAATGAATTTGAATTCAAATTATTCAATGTAAATTTTAATTTGTAGATTGGAGACACCACATCCATAATACAGTACAGTTTTCCTGAAAATATCAAGTCTTTGACAAAAAAAGAACTCCAAAGGTGGCACCAGCAGCAGCAGCATGAGGTCAGGGGTGTGGTGGTGGCGGCAACATGGTAGGCCACAGAGTGGTACAATGATATACTGTGAAGGTGGCATCAACAGGAGCCCATTGGTGGCAGCAACATGGTGGCAGCAACATGGAAAGCAATGATATAGTGTGTAGTATCAGCAGGAGCCCGCAGGGTGGCACAATGATATAGTGTGTTAGTGGCATCAGTAGCAGCAGGAGGAGCCTGCAGAGTGGAACAATAATATCGTGTGTTGGTGGCATAAGTAGCAGCAGCAGCAGGAGCCTGCTGGGTGGCACAATGATATAGTGTGAAGGAGGCATGAGTAGCAGCAGCAGTTGGAGCCTGCAGAGTGGCACAATGATATAGTGTGGAGGTGGCATCAGCAGCAGGAGCCTGTGGATTGGCACCATGATATAGTGTGGAGGTGGACAATTCCAGTCCCTGTTAAAGATGGTAGGAGGCAGATGGTGCAACTGGCAACAGATGTGTGGCATCAGGCGGGTGGCAGCATCAGAATAGTGGCTGAGGAAGTAGTTAGAACCCTGACTCATTTCTCAACGTTTGGAGGAGGCGTCATGGCTGATCTAATTTTATGCATTAAGCATTGGTAAGTTGAAATCCTGGCTGATCCAAGCCTAATTCATCGTGACAAAGGTCAGTCTCTCCACATTACGGGTGGACAATTGGGTTCTCCTTGGGGTAACGATGGCCCCCGCTGCACAGACTGTCAGGAATCCCCCATTCAGACCTGACAGAGGATGGACAATGGTGCACATAGGCAGCGGCCGACTGTGTGCACAGTATTTCTCTATAGTATGCCAGTTATTTCTCCCTCTTAGCAGCTGGAAAAAAGTTCCACATATTTGTCCGGTAGCGAGAGTTTTAGAGGGTGGAGAGCCAAAAGTCATCCCTATGGTGGATGTTGACTATTCGTCTGTCACTAGTTAGGCAAAGCAGCATGCTGTGGGCCATCTGCGCAAGTGACTCTGAGGAACTCCCGGCCTCCATCTCCACAGTATACTGCCACAGTGCTTCTGGGTCAACTGCCTCGTCTTCTACCTTCTCTGGATCCTCCTGCTCCTCCTCTTTTTCACTTCCACTCAACTGAGTGGAAAAACCACTGATTTCACCAGACTCTGCTTGTGCTCCAGTGTCCTCCTCCTCATCCTCCTCCAGTTCAGCCGCCACCGGACTCGTGTGGCCATGAGATGTAGTCTCCACTTCTCCAGTGCCCTGACCAGACAGATTTTGCAGCATGAGTTCCAGGACATGAAGCACTGGAATGACGTTATTCATCCCGTAGTCCTGGCGACTGACAGATAATGTGGCCTCTTCAAAGAGTCTGAGCAAACGACAGGTGTCATGCATGAGCTGCCAGTTGCTGAGATCAAAGTTACACAGGGGAGTACTATGGTACTATGGTGCATCATCAAAAAAATCATTAATGGCTTTTCTCTGGTCATACTGGCGGTCTAACATATGGAGACTGGAATTCCAATGGGTGAAAACATCGCATATCAGACTCTGTTGGGGTAGGCCGTTCTGACGCTGCAACTCGAGGAGGGTGTGCTTGGCTTTGTAAGAATGGCTGAAGTGCGTGCACAGTGTCCTGTCCATTTTTAGAATGTCTTGCAGATGGGTGTAAGACTTCAGGAACTTGTTGACTATCAGATTGAACACGTGCGCCATGCAGGGCTCATGGACCATCCTTCCTCGGTGCAGCACGGACACCATGTTCCTCCCATTGTCTGCCACCGTGGTTCTGATTTTTAGTTGTCGCGGAGAAAGCCACACATTGATTTCTTGTTGCATGACGCGGAGCAGTTTCTCACCTGTGTGACTTCATCCACCCAGGCAAATTAGGTGTGGAACTGCTTGACACCGCTGTGCCCTGCACATGTGGCATGATGGAGCAGCACTTGTGGAGGCTGAGGTGGTTGTGGAGAAGGACACTTGCACAGGAGCAGCCATTTGACAACGTGAAGGAGAAAGCGCCGTCTCTTCTGGAAGATGTTGATGTGGCTGGGCGGGAAGCACATTCACCCAGTGGGCTATAAAGAACATGTACTGGCCCTGACCATAGTTACAGCTCCACACTTCCGCGCTGCAGTGCACATTGGTAGAAACTGATAAGCTCAAGGACTGGCCCATCTTCTGTTGTACATATTAGTGAAGGGCTGGCACAGCCTTTTTTGAAAAAAAAAAATTGCAGCTTGGGACTCTCCACCTCAGTTCGGCACAAGCCATTATTTCTCTGAAGGGTGCAGAGTCCACGACTTGGAAAGGGAGAGACTGCAGTACCAACAACTTCGACAAGAGCACGGTCAACTTCTGCACCTTAGGATGGCTGGACGCATAGAGTTGTCTCTTTGTAGTCGCCTCGCTCAACGACTGCTGGCGCCATGCGTAGCAAGGAGCAGGAGCATCTGTACCTGGAGATAATAACAAAGACAAACAGCTCCCTTCGGCAGAGGTGCTGGAGCCTTGACTTGCTGAAACAGCATGTGTGCCACTAGGTACTGCTGCTGCGGCGCCTGCAGGATGGACCACATCTGACACCTGTGTCTCCCAGGCCATTCTATGTTGATGCTGCATGTGGTGGGGCAGCTCCGGGGTTCCAAGGTTAGCTCCCTGGCCACGCTTCACTTTCTGCCTGCAGATACGACATATACCCACGCTCAGCTCCTCCTGGTGTCTTTACAAAAAACGGCCCCACTGCCGAGGTGGGATTTTTACCGCCAACACTCTGCACTGAGCGACTACTACCGCCGCTGCCTCGCTGAGCCCCTTTACCACTGCTTACTTGGACCTGCGAGTCGGGATTTGTACTGCGCGTACATTTGGCTCCAGTCCTCAGAATGGTTTATAAACTACGTGGATTTCACGCGTAAATCTGGCTGTAAACTATTAAGGGGCGCCATTTGTTCACAGTGCATTATGTGACACAGAATCTATTTTGTAAGCACAGAATAATTTTGTGTTCACAAAATATTCTGTTTGAAGACAAAATACATTACACTTACACAAAACTACACATCTACTTTTAGTGAACACCAAATTTATTTTGTGCTTACATAATAGATTATGTGAACAAAAAAACAATTGTGTTTACAGAATAATTTTTTGTGACACAGAATAAAATTTTGTAGACACAAAACTTGTCCTGTGGCACAGATTTTTTATTTTGTGGCATAGAATATTTGTTTTTAACAAAATGACTTTTGTATAAGAGTCTTTTCAAAATTACATTTCTGTACTACAAAATGCCATTCTGTGAGACAAAACTCTTATTGTGTACAACAAAAACTATTTCTGAGATACAAAATACCATTCTGTGCGACAAAATTCTACTTCTGTACTACAAAGTGCCATTCTGTGTGACAGAATTCTACTTCTGTACAACAAAATACTATTCTGTGCGACATAATTCTTATTCTGTGTGACAGAATTCTACTTCTGTACTACAAAATACTATTCTGTGTGACAGAATTCTACTTCTGTACTACAAAATACTATTCTTTGCGACAGAATTCTACTTCTGTACTACAAAATGCCATTCTGTGCAACAGAATTCTACTTCTGTACTACAAAATGCCATTCTGTGCGACAGAATTCTTATTCTGTGAGAAATATCTGTCAGTCAAACAGACCAGCCAACCAATCAAATGCTTCCTTTATTTCCAGGTCCTGGAGATAGCAGTGAAGCTCCAGCTCTGCTCTCAGGCTGGAGGTTGTGAGGTCTCCCTGGTCTGCACTGGTTGTGGTCTATGGATAGGGCAGGGACTGGATTGTGCTGATCCCCTGCACATTGTACTGCATATACACAGGAAAGTGTCTGCTCTGAGAAGTTACAGTAGATTCTATTTCCTCGTGGTGTAAAGGACCTTTGATGACGTCATCGCCATGTGACTTGTGTGGGAGGAGCAACTCTAGAGTTACACAGAAACCATGGAGATCCCTGGTAGAAGCTGCAGCCCTGAGGGATAGAGGAGGGTAATGGAGGGAAAGGAGGAGGTGGGGTGCAGGGAGAGGAGGAGGTGGGGAGCAGGGAGAGGAGAAAATGGGGTGCAGGGAGAGGAGGAGGTGGGGAGCAGGGAGAGGAGAGGTTGGGGAGCAGGGAGAGGAGGAGGTGGGGAGCAGGGAGAAGAAAAGGTGGGGAGCAGGGAGAGGAGGAGGTGGGGAGTCAGGGAGAGGAGGAGGAGGTGGGGTGCAGGGAGAGGAGGAGGTGGGGAGTCAGGGAGAGGGGGAGGTGGGGAGCATGGAGAGGAGAAGGTGGTGGGCAGGGAGAGGAGGAGGTGGGGAGCAGGGAGAGGGGGAGGTGGGGAGCATGGAGAGGAGAAGGTGGTGGGCAGGGAGAGGAGGAGGTGGGAAGCAGATAGAGGAAGAGGTGGGGAGTCAGGGAGAGGAGAAGGTGGGGAGTCAGGGAGAGGGGTGCAGAGTGACATGGCTGTAATGTGGGGTGCAGGGTGAGATGGATGTAATGTGGGGTGCAGGGTGACATGGATGTAATGTGGGGTGCAGGGTGACATGGATGTAATGTGGGGATGCAGGGTGACATGGATGTAATGTGGGGGTGCAGGGTGACATGGATGTAATGTGGGGTGCAGGATGACAGGGATGTAATGTGGGGTGCAGGGTGACATGGATGTAATGTGGGTGCAGGGTGACATGGATGTAATGTGGGGGTGCAGTTTGACATGGATGTAATATGGGGTTCAGGATGACAGGGATGTAATATGGGGGTGCAGGGTGACATGGATGTAATGTGGGGGTGTAGATCAGTCTCTACATTGAGGATCAGGATTTTCCCCATCAGGAATAGCAGGTCCTGGTGGATAGGGGGAGCCGCTCCTTTAGCCCATCAGGATTTAGCATCCTTTATATAAAGCAAACTAAATGCTGGATGGCAAAACCGGGTCCCTTAGCCCACCAGATTTTGGATAGTAAGAGATCTCCTTAAAGGGGTTTTCCCATGAAATAAAGTTCTCACATCTCAATGTTTACACAATAAAGATCATGTTTAACCCCTTACTTTACAATGTTACTCAGTGTTATTGGTGTTTTAGCTCCTATCACTCAGTGATGTTCGGTGTAAGACTCCAGAGTGTGAGGGGGGACTCTCTGAGCAGAAACTTCATGATCCCTCTGTGCTGTGAGCGGGGACTCTCTGAGCAGAAACTTCATGATCCCTCTGTGCTGTGAGCGGGGACTCTCTGAGCAGA
>WNYA01000867.1:10430-72513 GCA_019512145.1 Engystomops pustulosus
GAAGTAATTACTTTTTAATTAAAGATATAAAGAAATCTGTAATCTCCAAGCGCCTGTGCCCCTCTATATAATATAAGGTAATGATTGCAGCCAATTGGGAAATAATTATTTCTGCTGATATCGTCTCCAAAAATAACATTTCACTTACAATTCTCCAAAAACCGTATCCAACAAGATTGTGAGATCTTAAAGGGAAAGTTCAATCAGGTGGAGACTCGACATATCATCTACTGGTTCCAGTTCAATCTGCGCCACCAGTGGTTGTAGCAGTAAGAAGATGGATTCTCTTCACTGGCTGCACAGAGCACAGCAGTGTGAGGTCTGATTACACTTCTCTCCAGGGATGTCCCTGGAGAGTTGTGTAATCAGACCTCACACTGCTGTGCTCTGTGCTCTCTGCAGCCAGTGTTATGTATTGTCCCTGGAGAGATGTGTAATCAGACCTCACACTGCTGTGCTCTGTGCTCTCTGCAGCCAGTGTTATGTATTGTCCCTGGAGAGATGTGTAATCAGCCCTCACACTGCAGTGCTCTGTACTCAGGGGAAGATGCCCCTCATGATCTCTGGGATGCGGGAAAGGTCTCTCCTGCTGATTCCCAGAATCTAAAATAATAATACGTTTTATAATTGTCTACATCCTAACGCAGAGGATCCAACCATGTACCGAGACAATAAGGAATTTGGTGGTTTATTTTTAACCCCAATAAAAAGGGAGGATTATACACCACCACTAGGAGGAGATCACTACATATACATTATACATCACCACTAGGAGGAGATCACTACATACACATTATACACCACCACTAGGGATCTTAGTGACTCCCCGCACAGCGCATTATACACGGACAATGCACTTACATGCACCAGGAAGAAGAAGGTGAACTCCAGGGACCTGAGCGGGGAAGCGACACATGCAGGATATTGTGTTGCACGATCCTAGTGAATCGCGGCAGATGTGCATTATCGTCTGACAATGCAATTTCATTTAACTCCTCCGGACTCCGGGCCCTATGGGGCACATTTACTTACCCGGTCAAGTCGGACGAGGATTAGGGATCTGCCGGGATTCACTAAGGTCCATGCGCCCGATATCCAGCAGGTGTCGCTGCTGCGCCGAGGTCCGCCGGAGTTCACCTTCTCCTTCCTGGTGCATGTAAGTGCTGATCTTGCGACACAAATCGTTTTTTAAATTCCGCATGTTTTCCGTGTCCGTCGGGTTGTCCAACGGCCGCGCCCCCCGATTTCTGTCGCGTAAAAGCCGGCGCCGATGCACCACAATCTGATCGCGTGCGCCAAAATCCTGGGGCAATTCGGCGCACATCGTAAATATTCGGGAAACCCGACGAAAGTGCGGCGTTCTGACCCTTAGTTAATGAGCTCCTATATGTTCAATATTGTGCAAAAAAGCTGGATGGAAAGAGCCTCCCTCTTGCTGGGCCGCCTCTTCTCCTGAGCCTCCTTCCTGACAGATAGGTCGGTGATGTCCGGCTCCTCTGGATCATTAGGCTTCGCTCACTATGAAGAGACGACTTTTCTGCCTCCTAAACGACTTCTTTTGTAATTACAATAGTGAGAGGTTTTCAGCCACCAAACCAATCTCCAATTTGAACCCCAAATGTCCTGGGTTTAAAGAGGCGCAGTCACGAGTTGGGGGCGGTGCTATCTGATTTTGGGTGTGGCTAAGAGGGGCTCCGCCTCTCAAGGAAGAGCAGCCTTTGCCGTTTACCGGAAAAAGTTGAGAATGACCATCGCTAGTCTGTGCCATATATTGTAAGGTCACGTCAGAATCTGCCCAACACGTCCTTACAGCATGTGGAAAAGACAAGGTGTGAATGAAGCCTAAAAGTCACATCAAGTGCAAATCTTCCGCCTTTGCGCTGTGGACCCACCTTGCTAGTGTGGCTTCTGGGGTCTCTTTGTAGGATGTGGTGTCATTACTAGGAATGGCTTGGTCCCATTCTAATTAATCTGCTGGGCCCCCAACACCTTGGGTCCCACAGCAGCCGCTGTAGTGGTACTTGTGCCGCTCCGCAGGATGGAAAGGGTTAAGCGACATGTTTGAAGAGCCCGTGTTGTGCACTGGAGGTACGAGACCCTCTCCCCTTTAAAGCGCCATTGATTTTCATTTAGGAGTCCCCGCTAGGTCCGGTTGATAAATCACCGGCGCGGTGTCCTGTGGGGGGACACGTGATACTCCCCTCGCAGAGTCAATATTTGTAGAGTGTTATTATTGATCAGCCGCGCGGCCGCAGTCCTTTTTACTTCGTTCGGACTTTACTAGGGTCCGGCTTATATTTTTATTTTTTATTTTTCCTGCAGATATTAACGCCATAAAGGGCGAATAGCCCGGGCCCCCCCGGCTTTATAGGCCCCCGGGGAGGCGTATGAGGCACATAAAATGCTTGTGGAAAATGCGGCAGTCACCGCTCTCCCGGGTCGCGTTCTCATTTCCAATAACAACTTGCGCTTTTGTTTTCCGCCCCGGACTCCTGTAAATCGTAGCCGGACTGACACTTACATTTCGCTGTATTACAGTTCACCGGGCGGCGGAGCTGAGCGATGAGTCCAGGAAGACGCCGTAACCCGGCCCGGATATAAGGCGCCATTTATTGTATTTATTTACTGCGTGTGCTGAAGGGTCACTTATACCGTATCAGACCCGGGGCTCAGCGCCTCGTCTATGGATCTACATACTGATTATCACTGGTTTACTGATCATTAGAGGGGGGTCTCCAGGACCCCCCGTCCTGTCACATGGAGCCGTCCTCAGGAGAAGCCCCACATCCGCCGTCAGTAAGAGTTATAGTTATACAGAACTTGCATAACAAGAGACTTCAGAGCAGAGTGAAACCTACTGCATTATCGCAGGGAACCTGTCAGCAGCTGTGACCATACAGACTGCAGCCAGTGTTATGTACTGTCCCTGGAGAGATGTGTAATTACACTTTTGTGTATGTTGTTAGTAGCAGCAGGACTGTGATATACGGATTTATATTTTAAGACTGAATCTTCTCCAAGTGCACTGAAGGCATGTCCTCACACTGCTGTGCACTATTTTCGCTGCAGACAATCTTATATATTGTCCCTGGGGAGATGTGTAATCAGACCTTTGTGTATGTTGTTAGTTGAAGCAGGACTGTGATATATGGATTTATATTTCAGGATTGTATATTCTCCAAGTGCACTGGGTAGGGGGGGGATGTCCTCACACTGCTGTGCTCTGTACTCTCTGCAGCCAGTGTTATGTACTGTCCCTGGAGAGATGTGTAATCAGACCTCACACTGCTGTGCTCTGTGCTCTCTGCAGCCAGTGTTGTGTATTGTCCCTGGAGAGATGTGTAATCAGACCTCACACTGCTGTGCTCTGTGCTCTCTGCAGCCAGTGTTATGTATTGTCCCTGGAGAGATGTGTAATCAGACCTCACACTGCTGTGCTCTGTGCTCTCTGCAGCCAGTGCTTTGTATTGTTTCTGGAGAGATGTATAATCAGACCTCATACTGCTGTGCTCTGTGCTCTTTGGAGCCAGTGTTATGTATTGTGCCTGGAGAGATGTGTAATCAGACCTCACACTGCTGTGCTCTGTGCTCTCTGCAGCCAGTGTTATGTATTGTCCCTGGAGACATGTGTAATCACACCTCACACTGCTGTGCTCTGTACTCTCTGCAACCAGTGTTATGCATTGTCCCCAGAGAGATGTGTAATCAGACCTTTGTATATGTTGTTAGTAGCAGCAGGATTGTGAAATTTGGAATTATAGTTCAGGATTGTAACTTCTCCCAGTTCACTCAGGGTGTGTCCTCACACTGCTGTGCTCTGTGCCACTGGAGAGATAATCAGAACTTTGCGTATGATGTTAGTGGCAGCAGGACTGATATATGGATCTATATTCCAGGATTGTAGCTTCTCCGTGTCCTCACACTGCTGTGCTTTAATTGCTCTGTATTAAAGGGAAGGGCTGTAGAGTAGTTCAGCCCCTAAAGGAAAGCGGTTAATACAGAAAATGAACACGTCATTACACAGCAGATGTATTATGCAGCAGATTTTCCGGCCAGGAATGATTATAGCCAGTTGTTTTCAGCAAGCAGAGCTCTTAAAAATGGAATCAAAATGCAACGTGCAGAACATTTCCTCATCAATGTATGGAGCCCATCATTTCTGCATCTTTCTGATTTATTCTGTTACATTTCACGTGTTCTTGGTATTTTTAGGAGTGGCAGGGTGCCCGGTCCAGAGGATGCTTCTACCTGGAAGAGAACAGTATAATAAGTCACCAGTATCGGCTGCAGCTAACCCTGAAGTCTACCGTGTACCTGACTATCAAGCCCCTCAATCTGAGCAGAGCTGAAGGTAAGTGACAGTGTAGCGGTCAGAGCTGAAGGTATGTGACAGTGTAGCGGTATGGCTGTGGCTGTGCTGCCCTCTTGTGCTGTACTGTGGAACTACACCCTGCTTCTACAGTATAGTGGGATTGTATCACATCGCTGCAGGGCTTTTCTGGCTCTTGATTCCCCTTCATATAATATGTGCAGGTCCCTAACTTGTAGATCCCTTTTAGGGTACATTCAGACGACCGTGTGCTCGTCAGGACTGGATCTCGGGCGAGCACCAGGCCCGGGAGGAGGAGGGGGGAGAGGTGAGGGTTCTTCACCCCTCCTCCCTTCATAGGCAGACGACCAGCAGTGATCTGCCAAAGTATAGGACATGTCCTAGATTACTCGTCCGGCTGCACACACTTCTATTCCGGCCCTTAGGGGAGATAGACATCGGAGCCCTCACCTCTCCTAATGTCTTATTCTGTTTTTCTGCAGGAAAATCCTCCCCCTGGATGTCTGTGGACACGGCTCTGTACGTCCTGAAGGAAAGTGATGGGCGAGGAGAACCGCAGCTTATATCCTTCACAGAAGTTCGCTATAAAGAGGTCTGGGCATTCACCAGTGTTCTAGGGGTGTCAGACCGATGGGCAGTGGGGTCATCAAATCCCACTGGTAGTCAGAGATGGAAAGCCCCACTGGCCCCCCATGCATGGAAGCCCCTGCCTATCATATGGGATTTACAGTATATTACTGGTATTTAATTAAAGGGGAACCTGTAAGTTAAACTAACCCAAACCAACCAAAACATATCTTTGAAAACTGCTATTATACAGCCATACAACTATCCCTATGTTGTTCCTCCCCATGCCTGAAAGGTTCCACAGTCCGTTTGTGAATTTGACTCGCCCTCTATACATATTCATGTGCTTCCAGCTCAGCCGCACCTCCAGCTTCCTCATTGACAAGGGCCATGCTTTCAGCCCAGTCAATTAGACTTTCCTACATCATTCACCCCCTCCCTCAGGAATGAGAAAGATGTTGGCTTTATGTGACTTGCTAAAGAGAATTCCTGAGGGAGGGGTGAATAAAGGATTTGAGAGAAACGCTGGATGTGTGTGACTAGCTGAAGAGAAATCCGCTCCGCACGCACTACTCCCTGAGGAATTCTCTTCTCAGCCAGCGTCTCTCTCCTTCCTGAGGGAGGGACCAAGCTGGAGGAACATGAATATGCCGGACTCAGCTCAAAGGAAAGACAATGGGGCACATTTACCCGGTCCTGTCGCGATCCAGCGGCGCATTGTCCGACGAGGATTCGGGTCTGCCGGCATTCACTAAGGTCCGTGCGCCCGATGCCCACCAGGTGTCGCTGCTGTGCTGAGGTCCGCCGGAGTTCACCTGCTTCTTCCCGGTGTATGTAAGTGCTGATCTTGCGACACAAATCTAAATTCCGCGTTTTTTCCGAATCCGTCGGGTTGTCCGACGGGCCCCCGATTGCTGTCTCGTGAAAGCCAGCGCCGATGCGCCACAATCCGAGCGCGTGCACCAAAATCCCAGGGAAATATTTGAGAAACCCGATGAAGGTGTGGCGTTCGGACCCTTAGTAAATGAGCCCCAATGATCGGACTCATATGGGTCGATTTGCATAGAGGGCGAGTCAACTTTACAACTTGTGAACTTTACTGTGAAACTTTTCAGGCGTGGGGAGCAATAATCTATGGAAAGTTGTACTGCTGTGTATTAGGCAGTTTTAAAAGATATGTTTCGTTAGTGTGTATTAGTTTATCTGACATGTTCCTTTTAAGTGAGCCCTATGAGGTTTCAGGTCCTGACTGAGGGGTTAAGACTTGTACCCCTGCACCCCATATACTCTGCCAGGGGTTACACAACACACAGGTGGTTTAAAGGGGATGTCTTTCTTTAGCAAGCAATGTCCTATTGCCGAGTGTGTTGCCCATTAGTCGCTGATGTGGGGTCCTGACCTTTGTCCTATTATCATATGATGGGGGACGGCAGCACATGTGAGTAATACTATACACAGGGTCAGGAGGATCACAAGGTACACAGGGCACCCGAGACTCTTACAGGGGGTGTATCGGTGTACTGAGGTCAATGACCTATCCATAGTACAGATCACAGATTGGTGGGAATCCAGACTCAGGAGCATGAATTAGGACAGGGCTGAGCTGGGAAAACAGCGCCATTGTGTATGTAGTGGTCAGTCCCGCTACCTGCACCTCTGCTCTAATTTATATGAATAGGACGTGAGCTGCAGTGACACAGCTTAGCCACTACACACCATGGCGCTGTTCATCCAGCTCAGTTCTCTGTGTCGATTCAGCTGATTGTGGGGCTCTAGAGTTTCGCCCACCCACCCATCTGATATCCATGACTTCTCCTATGTGTAAGTCTGGGATTTTAGTGATAAGCAGGGAGCGTAGAGGCTGAACCGCCACCTATTACAGGTAGATACATGTTCTAGTAATGTGCCGCCATTTCTCGGATTCTCCAGCGTCGCTACACGACGATCACCCTGTACATGACTTTTCTCTCTGCTCAGTCCTACATCTGGAAAGGTGAGCTGGGTGCCGGCTCCTACACGCTGGTGCCGTTCACTACCGGCTGCCGGCTGAGAAAGAGCAAGAAGCAAGTCCCCAAGGAAGCGCGGCTGGTTTACCGAGACGACAGCGAGGATTTACAGCTGGCGCCAGAGTTTCGGTAAGTCTGTGGGTTCAGGTGGTCAATGACCGGCGCTACTGTTCCGTAATATAAAGAATCATTATAAAGTGACCAGATGGGTCAGTATTTTATCCTGCGGATGACAGCGGAGGGGAGAACGTTGTGAGTGATGTCAGCCCAGAACTAACAAGGTAAATGCAGTGTCACAGAACATGATGTGCCGTGTATGAGGAGCCTCTCTGGGCCACTGCTGAATCTACATAAGACCTGTATATATATATATATTCTAAGGGTAAGGATCTGGTGCAGAGACTCCATCAGCATACAGCGCCATTCTTACCGTCCCTGGAGAGATGTGTAATCAGGCCTCACACTGCTGTGCTCTGTACCCTCTGCAGCCAGTGTTATGTATTGTCCCTGCAGAGATGTGTAATCAGACCTCACACTGCTGTGCTCTGTGCTCTCTGCAGCCAGCGTTATGAATTGTCTCTGGAGAGATGTGTAATCAGACCTCACACTGCTGTGCTCTCTGTAGCCAGTGTTATGTAGTGTCCCTGGAGAGATGTGTAATCATACCTCGAACTGCTGTGCTCTGTGCTCTCTGCAGCCAGTGTTATGTATTGTCCCTGGAGAGATGTGTAATTATACATCACACTGCTGTGCTCTGTGCTCTCTGCAGCCAGTGTTATGTATTGTTCCTGGAGAGATGTGTAACCAGACCTCACACTGCTGTGCTCTATGCTCTCTGCATCCAGTGTTATGTACTGTCCCTGGAGAGATGTGTAATCATACCTCTCACTGCTGTGCTCTGTGCTCTCTGCAGCCAGTGTTATGTATTGTCCCTGGAGAGATGTGTAATCAGACCTCACACTGCTGTGCTCTGTGCTCTCTGCAGCCAGTGTTATGTGTTGTCTCTGGAGAGATGTGTAATCATACCTCTCACTGCTGTGCTCTGTGCTCTCTGCAGCCAGTGTTATGTATTGTCCCTGGAGAGATGTGTAATCAGACCTCACACTGCTGTGCTCTGTACTCTCTGCAGCCAGTGTTATGTATTGTCCCTGTAGAGATGTGTAATCATACCTCACACTGCTGTGCTCTGTGTTCTCTGCAGGCAGTGTTAGGTAGTGTCCCTGGAGAGATGTGTAATCACACCCTACACTGCTGTGCTCTGTGCTCTCTGCAGCCAGTGTTATGTACTGTCCCTGGAGAGATGTGTAATCATACCTCACACTGCTGTGCTCTGTGTTCTCTGCAGACAGTGTTAGGTAGTGTCCCTGGAGAGATTTGTTTTCATACATTGTAAATGTGAATAGTAGCAGCAGGATTGAGAAGAATCTATATTTCAGGATTGGACCTTCTCCCAGTGCACTTAGGATGTATCCTCACACTGCTGTACTCAGACCTTTGTGTATGTTGTTAGTAGAAGCAGGACTGTGAAAAATGGATTTTATTTCAGCATTGTAGTTTCTGCAGGAGTTCTAACACTGCTGTACTCTTGGTTTTCTGCCTTCATCTGTACTATAGCCCCTCCCCTGTGCTCAGAGTAAAAGCTGTAGCAGGCAGACTGTATGAATACCACATCAAAGTGTAGCTGTGGAGCGGTTCAATGCAGAGGGATAAGAGCGCAGCAGTGTGAGGACACTATGATCCAGCTTGTGTCACTGTGTAATTGTTGCTCTCAGGGCTGTTTGCACAATTACTCATAATATTCCTCAGCTTAAATAGGGATGTCAGGGGTTAACATCGATAAGGAGATTACGGCCTAATCCATTTATTATAACATTATTATAAGATTATTTATCATGTGGTGACTCCCCAGTGGAACAGGCGTGGGAACAGAACTGTAATAACATTGTGATGCCAGGTAAGTGTCTGATACGTTACTTGAGCAGCCTCATCCCGGCGGTGGCTCCCAGCAGGGTCCTCGTCTCCCTGTGCTGCTCCGATGGGATAATATTCAGGGCCTCGTTCATGCAGGGCTTCAGGATCTCCCCGGCTTGGGCCGGATCATCCGCATAAGAGGATAGTCCTGAACCTGAGGATGATACAATATAATATGTAACAGCGCCACCTCTGTATACAGGTAGTGTGTGGTATTACAGCCCAGTCCCATTCACCTAAATACCAGAAGTAACCATGGACAGGAAAAACACTTTAATAATGGACAGCCCCTTTAAGAACAAGTAGAGGAATTCCCTGACTAGAACACAGATGGTTCATGCAACGTCCTGGATTCTCCTGTCAATGATTGACTTGCCGAGACCTTTACACATTATTGATTTCCTTTTAGGATTTTGACTGTAGAAGCGCAGAAAGTTGTGTCCTCAGTAACGTCCGTCCCTCATCTAGGAGCCACCATCGTTACACATTCATTAGGAGAGGTTGTCACAGCCCCGCCCCCTGTCACCCCCATCACAAAATCTGTATTTCATACATTGAAAGAATATTTGACAATTTTCCTATTTGAATTTCAGTCCTGTAACTATTGTGTGCTGAGCTGTGTATCTAATCCTATCCTGCGTGATACTGACTGCTGAGCTGTGTATCTAATCCTATCCTGTGTGATATAAGCTCCTGGGGTCACACACAAACATAGAGGTCAGGACGGATGACCTCAGCAGGGGCCTGACCCCACAGGAGAGGGGCTCGTGTCTAGGCTGCAGGATCTGACTACACCCCTCCCCCAGTCCTCTGAAGGGTTATGTGCGTCCAGGGCCGGCTCCAGGTTCTAGTAGGCCCCTGGGCGCCAGTGCCTCAGTGGGCCCCTTTACTATGCCTCCCAAATTTGAGTTAGAGAAAGTGACCCACGGCCTGCTTTTGCCCCCTCCTGTTGCCCCACCATACATTTTTTATGTTACCATGTGTTTGGCTGCTTTTAAAGCCATTGGGGCAGATTTACTTACCCGGCCCATTCGCGATCCAGCGGCGCGTTCTCTGCTCTGGATTCGGGTCCGGCCGGGATTTAAGAAGGTAGTTCTTCCGCCGTCCACCAGGTGGCACTGCTGCGCTGAAAGTCATCTCATTGCGCCGGAATGCACCACCTCGGACCAGGTGAAGGTAAGCGCTCCCCAAGCGACACTTTTTCGGTTTTTAAATGCGGCGGTTTTTCCGAATACGTCGGGTTTTCGTTCGGCCACGCCCCCCGATTTCCATCGCGCGCATGCCGGGGCAATTCAGGTACAATCGGCGCAAATCGGAAATATTCAGTTAACACGTCGGGAAAACGCGAATCGGGCCCTTAGTAAATGACCCCCATTATCTTCAATGATGGAAGCGTAAGCTAATGTGTTTACATTTTCACACCTGCTCACATTTCTAGCAACAATAGAAAACTCTTTCTAAGCAGCCAAACACATGAAAATACATGCGGTGTTATGCATACGTACAAATGTGTGCAGAAAACACTGTGGGCCACATTTATCAAAAGTAGTGCAATAAGTGCAGTTTGCCTGTGGAGTGTGCAGGATGCGGCACATTACAGAATACTGCCGCACGGTTTTCATTAATCTGGTACCTCCTGCACTTTTTGGGAAGGGTCACCAACCTTTTTTTTTGTGCACTGTTAAAATAGTGTGCAACGCAATCCTGTCGAGTTGCAGTAATAAATGTGGACCGAACGCCCCTTTATGTGCAGAATTGTGTGGTGCGGCGGCTACAGAGCAGCTGCCACACAAAACTGGTGCAGACACTTTATAAATACAAGTGCAAGCATTTTAGACAATCAGACAGAAAACTGGCGCAAGAGCTTTAATAAATGTGGCCCATGTGTGAACGCATCTTCAGGGTTATTGTTTTAAAGGAGGGGGTCAACAGGAAGGGAGACATTGGAAAAGAAGTAGAACAGGTGACACAGGGGTAAAATAGCAGGGGGCAGAAAGTGGACAATAATTTACAATGTAGGAGGGAGAAAATGAATGGCAGACATCAGCAGGTGTAATGATACAAGCCCTTTTAGACTACTCTGCATAGATGGACTATAAAAGTAAGAGTTAGGCAGTGGCATGAGAACCTGACTGTCAGGGGCAAGACAGCAAAGGGTTAACTGAAAAGACAGCGGCAAGACATCTACCATGCTGTCCTCCGGAGCCTCCTCACACAGGGTCACGGGGGTCACCATACATCAGTAGACGGAGGTGACAAGTTCAGCACGTGTTGCCGCTGTCAGCGTCCAGCCTGTCTTCCTCCTGCAACTGCTTATACAGCGGCCGGCCGACCCCTGAACACCGCTGGTGGGTGGGAGGTTTTTACAGCCCATACAGGAACCCGGGCAAACACTGCACAGGCACTGATGATGCAGAGAGTGACTGCTCTCTGCATCATTATTATATCATCGGGGAACACCTACCCTGCCTCCAGTGGGCCCTGCCAGCTCCAGTGGGCCCCGGCACTTGCCCAGGTATGCCGGGTGCTGACGCCGGCCCTGTGTGCGTCCTCCACAGCTCAGCTTCACCTCTGCTCTATGTGTTTCAGGATCTCTGAGGATCTATGACTTTGTTGGGAAGACGCCTCTTGTGGACATGAAGTTTAAGCAAGGCGGCACAGCCCTGACCTGGGCACCTCGGATGGTCAGGAACTTGTACATTGTTATGTTCTTGTTAAGGGGTTTTATTTTAGATCTTATATTTGTTATCTAAGGCCTCCCTACTTCTAAAATCAACTTTAAAATTATGCTAATGACCCTGAAGGGCTCCTGTGGGTGTTACCAAAGCCCCTTTTTGCAGTAGGTTCACAGGCTGTTAAACTGTCTCACTCCCCCCCCCCCCACTCCCCCTGCACAGTGCTCATGCACAGTGTAAATTCCTGTGAAGCTACAGCATAGTGGGGCTCTGGTAACACCCACAGGAGCCCCTAAACTCAATGGCATAATTTTGAAAGTCGATTTTTAGAAAGAAGATCCCACAGTCCCAGTGCCAGGATCTATAAGTCATGTCCCTGGTTTTCCATGATGGATTCTGAGGGGAGAGCACATTGATTTCTGTAGCCTCCTGCAGATGATGGGACAGACACAGGAATCTCTGCTGTGTGTGAACTTTACCCTTTGACCCCGGGGTTTCCTCCCGCTCATGTGATCTTCTCTTCTGCAGGTGAACCCTAAAGGCGGCTTGTTTGCCGTGGGGTTTGAGGACGGGGTGGTCCGTATCCTGGAGGTTTATAACTCCACAGGCCTGAGGCTCCTGGTGGGGCGAGGCGGCACCCACGATGCTGCAGTAAACCTGAGACAAGCCTTTAAACCGCACAACGGCCAGGTCACGGCTTTAGCGTATGAGCGCAATGGAGAGATCCTCGCCACCGGGGTAAGAGCAGGACTCGTCCTGTCAGTCATCCTGTGTGGGCGGGGCTATCAGGACTCGTCCTGTCAGTCATCCTGTGTGGGCGGGGCTATCAGGACTCTGTCAGTCATCCTGTGTGGGCGGGGCTATCAGCACTCGTCCTGTCAGTCATCCTGTGTGGGCGGGGTTATCAGGACTCGGCTTCTCTTGCTCTATCATGTGCTGCTGTCAGATACATTGTATCACATATCATCAGTTTCTATGTAACTGGAATAATAATAATAATAATAATGATTTTCTCTCCTGATGACAGAGTACGGACAGAACCGTCTTCTTCTTTGCTGTTGGCGATTCCTATGAGCCCATTGGATTTGTGCGTCTTCCAGGACCCGTCAGGGAGTTACACTGGTCTCCCCCCTCACATGTGAGTAGTAATATTGTCGCCTCTACACCCCTGGTAGGGTCAGACCTGATCCCCCAGTATCATAGCCGCGTGTGGCTCCCCCTGTGACTGGCTGCTGTCTCTGCGGCTACTTACTGTCTGTCATCTGGTTGCAGGAACAGAGCACGCTGCTGGTTCTCTGTGAGAACGGATTCGCCGTTCAGATCCCATCCCCCGCCGCAGAGAAAATGGATCCGCAATCCACCTACGAAATCTCCAATCTTCCTCTGAGTTACTTCCGATTCACAAGCATCAAGTCAAAGATTGAGGTAAGTACACGGCACAGACTCAGGCAACCAAATGCACATCATACACGTGATCCATCATAAATCCGTCCCCCCATACCCATCGTACATCCCCCCCCCCATACCCGTCGTACATCCGTCCCCCCCCATACCCGTCGTAGGAGTTCTGCCTTATGTATCTATGTCGCCCCCTACAGTCGGGGTCGGAGTTCTGCCTTATGTATCTATGTCGCCCCCTACAGTCGGGGTAGGAGTTCTGCCTTATGTATCTATGTCGCCCATACAGTTGGGGTAGGAGTTCTGCCTTATGTATCTATGTCGCCCTCTACAGTCGGGGGAGGAGTTCTGCCTTATGTATCTACGTCGCCTCCTACAGTCGGGGTAGGAGTTTTGCCTTATGTATCTATGTCGCCCCCTACAGTCGGGGTAGGAGTTCTGCAGTGCAGGTCAGTAATTTGTCCTATAGAATCCTGATTGAATGAGTAGAGACACAGAGCCACAGACCAAGGCTGCTGGAGCTAGTAGTAAGTTTCTTTCCCACCCCAAGTGCTTTATTTACATCAGTATGGCTCAGTACTTCGGTATCATGTCATCAATGATCCTGCTGAAGAGACACAGGCAGGTATAGAGGCTGCTGGAGCTAGTAGTAAGTTTCTATCTCACCTCAAGTGCTTTATTTACATTGGCACAGATCAGTATTGAAATGAGCACAAAACTTTCTAAAATAATGATCTTGCTAATTCTTCTGAGACAGAGTGGTTTATTAGCCTCAGTGTGGGTCAGTTCTTCTGTATCGTATATCTCACTCCAAGTGCTTTATTTACATCTGTATCAATCCGTACTTCTGTATAATGTCATCAATGATCATGCTGATGTGACACAGGCAGGGATAGAGGCTGCTGGAGCTAGTAATAAGTTTCTATCTCACCACAAGTGCTTAATTTACATCTATATCAGTCCGTACTTCTGTATAATGTCATCAATGATCATGCCAATGGGACACAGGCAGGGATAGTATCTGCTGGAGCTAGTAGTAAGTTTCTATCTCACCCCAAGTGCATTATTTACATCTGTACTAGTCAGTACTTCTGTTTAATGTCATCAATGATGCTGCCGATGAGACCGGGCAGGGGTAGTATCTGCTGGAGCTAGTAGTTAGTTTCTGTCTTGACCCAAGTGCTTTATTTACATCAGTAAGGGTCAGTACTTCTTTATCATGTCATCAATGATCCTGCCGCTGAGACACAGGCAGGGGTATTATCTGCTGGAGCTAGTAGTAAGTTTCTATCTCACCCCAACTGCTTTATTTACATCTGTATCAGTCATGGGTCTTTAGGGGACAAAATGGTGACTGTTCCCCTTTAACACAACCTTAAGTCTGAGTGTAAGCAGTCTCTCCCCTGAGTGTAGCCGGGTATCACCGCTTCTGCTCTTTACTTAAGCACCGTAACTGGGAATGGCCAGAAAAGCAATCGCGGCGTAATAGACTGCAGAACCTTGAGTAGAGCGAGCGTGCGGGGGTGTAGCGAGCCCTGCGCCCCTCTTTCCATTACATCCTACAATTAGCCTGACATCGCTTCCGCTAATAACATCTGACTTGTTTATTGTTAATCAGCGCGGCGACGGCGTCGTGTTTTCTATCAACATCGTTTTCTGCCGCTACCTGGGTGGAATGAACACATTAGCGGCGGACCTGGCTGGTGCCGGCGCTCCCTTATTACACTCGGATCTGGTTATTGCGGGGGACGGCCGGAGAGGAGCGGGGTTCATCATCCCGCTAATGTCAGGGCGCCGCTCAGCGTATCGGGGGATGGCGGCTGTCTATAATGAGGCTTCATTATCTTGTGTCTCTGTAATGAGCCTGGAGCAGGGGGAGAACAGAGCGCTGGCACCGGCCGCCTCCAAGAGAGAGAACCTCAGAGATCTGATACCTTTTATTTATTATTTATCACATTTTATGTATTATTTTGTTGGATTTAAAAAAAAAAAATGTATTACCATTGTTCAGTATTTATGGTTTTCTTTTACTTTTTATTTAGTTTTTGTATTAGATTTATTATATTTTCTTTATGTAATTATTTTTGTTTCTAAATATATTACTTAAACAGGACAGGGACAGGGACACGCTGACACTTGGGGGACAGGACAGGGACACGCTGACACTTGGGGGGACAGGACAGGGACACACTGACACTTGGAGGACAGGACAGGGACACGCTGACACTTGGGGGGACAGGACAGGGACACGCTGACACTTGGGGGACAGGACAGGGACACGCTGACACTTGGGGGACAGGACAGGGACACGCTGACACTTGGGGGACAGGACAGGGACACGCTGACACTTTGGGGACAGGACAGGGACACGCTGACACTTGGCAATGATTCAGTTTCTGTTTTCCTTAGTTGTCCCAGAACATGATGACACAGTAGATCCTGAAGAACATGGAGCTATCAGTATGGTGCCCACACATTTTCAAGATGGGGATACCCCAGGCACAGCCCCAGCAGACCCCGTCCTTGGTGACATCACAGCTAATCCCTCAGCCCTTGGTACAGACGACCCCCCTGTATTATCTGGGCCCCCCAGTGATCAGATCTCCAGTGATGAGCAGAAAAGTCCAGGAGCTGAGGACACAGTCCTGTCCACACCTGGAACTGCTGATGATGAAGAAGAAGGTCAGGACCTTGGACCTCCGGAGCCTCCTGTTATCAGTGATGAACCTTCCTCAGTAGCCGGAGCGGAGGTTGTGATGGAAGCCCCAGCTGTGGGGGATGGAGCCGGTGCTGCAGTAGAGACCATAGAAGATGTCCCCAGGACCCTGGACGCCGCAGAGGACCCTGATGATCCAGCTCCAGCAGAAGGTCCTGAAGGTGGGAGTCTGTTATAGAAATCCGAATGTGCTTATCATAAGACATATACATTTACATTGAGATTGATTTGAGTTTCATAACCTTCAGGTGATGTAGAAGCAGAGGAAGGAGGTCCACAGCCTGGGGGCGATCCAGTATCTGACCATAACCCAGAGGATGGAGATGGGAAAGAGGAAGCCATGGACCAGCCGGGTATGTAATATCTATCCTCTCTGTGAATTTATCACAAACTTCTTCTGAAACGGAGCACCAAATCTCCTGCAGAGACAAAGAACAGAAACATCAAAGCTCTGCCTGTCTGCAGTCTCCACTAGGGGGAGCTCCCTGCATACTGCACTGATATTGAGTTAATGTGGTGTATATAGAAACCTCCAGAGCTTCCCTCTAGGTGGTGGACATTGTCTTATTATTATCTGCCGAACCTAGTGGACATCAGATATTGTAGAGGACATTCAGATAATTCACCTGTCCTTAGCTTTTATTAATCTGCCTGTAGAAATCGGCGCAGTGGGGGGTCAGACTGAAGCTGAGGATGTGGGGGCTCCTTCAAGAGAGATCCCAGCACCCGAAGACAAGAGAGATGAGGCGCAAGAGACTGGGGCACAAGAGACTGAGGCACAAGAAACTGAGGCCCAAGAGACTGTGGCCCAAGAGACTGTGGCCCAAGAGACTGAGGCCCAAGAGACTGGGGCACAAGAAACTGAGGCCCAAGAGACTGAGGCGCAAGAGACTGGTGCACAAGAGACTGGTGCCCAAGAGACTGAGGCCACAGAAGGTAAACTGCACATTGAATATTTTACAGTCTCGTACAACACTTTAGTATTGGCTACTGAGTGGTGGTCGTGTCTTCTTCTATAGCTGTGGTCACCCCTGCAGATGAAAGTAAGGAAGATGCTGCTGGAACCCAAAATCTGAACGTGGAGGAGAAGCAGGACACCCCCGCAGCAGAGTCCTCTACGAATGGTCAGTACAGACCCTGCATTATCTATATGTTGACCCTGAGTATATATTCGTCTTTGAATGTACCTTGAATTCTCCTATCTATACACATATCAGTCATTATATACAATGTTTTCTCCCAAACCCAGAAGGTGATGAAGAAGAAGAAGAAGTGGAGGAGACTGAGAAGATCCCAGATGACTTTTTCTATGACTATGACAGTATCTGCTCCCAGCCATACATCTCCCCTGGCTCAGGGATCCCCAGCCGAGTCCTTCATCTGCTGTATCCTTCTTCCACTTCCTGAAACCTTCTAGACATAATCACAGGGGAGAAAAGGAATGATAGGTACCACGATGGGCACCAACACCGCCCCATGCATGTAGCACATTGCTTTGAAGTACAATGAGGATACTACAGTATGAGGAAGTAACATATCCACTTCTGACCTAACATCCATAGAACCACAAGTGCTTAGGAGGACACTTCTTGATCAGCTCTAGGCTTAATTTAAAAAAAATAAGTTTCTGGTTCCTTAATATGTCTCAGGCATTCCTTTGGTTATGACTGTACAAGACGGGCAAATCTCCACCTGCTAGATGACCAGACGTTGCTGTACATAGCTGGGACCGTGGCCATCATCCTAGGACTGAAGACTCAAGAGCAGCAGTATCTGAGGAGCAGCAGTGGTCAGGGCATCGGAGCTGTCGCTGTGAGTTTCTTTTGTCCATTTTTCTTTCTTGCCATGAACATAATTTTCCAAACAAGTTCTATAGGGATGGTCGAGAAGTAGGTGCTTTGTAGGGACCGCAATGGGCACCGAGTAAACCCCATCATTTGAAGGATGGCCGATACATATAAAGATACATCTCTAGACTGTACGATTCTGGTATTCAGGGATCAGGATGTATTTTATTCATGACCTTTTACCTCCAGGTCCATCCCAGCAGACACTACTTTGCAGTAGCAGAAAAAGGACACAAACCAAATATTCTCCTATATGAATTCCCATCTCTGAAGCCGTATCGGATCCTCAGAGGTGAGACCACAAGCAGATATAAATCCCAAGACTCTACAGATCTGATCCGTCACAGTGAATCGCCTTTCTTTCAGGGGGCACAGAAGAAGCCTATGCCTTCGTAGACTTCAATATGTCGGGGTCACTTCTTGCCAGTGTGGGCAGCAGTCCTGATTATATGCTGACTATCTGGGACTGGAGGCAGGAGAAGATCATGCTGAGGTCCAAGGCCTTCTCCCAGGATGTGTTTCAGGTCACCTTCTCCCCGGAAAACGAGGAGCAGCTGACGACGTGTGGGACGGGGCACATCAGGTGACGTGCGGTGTCTGGGCGTCGCCTCCATTCATCATACAGAACATCTACAATACTAACCAGTATCCCCATCATTGTCCGTGTAGGTTCTGGAAGATGGCTCGCACCTTCACTGGCTTGAAACTTCAGGGAGAAATAGGAAGATTTGGGAAGACTTCGCTCACGGACATAGAAGGATACGTTGCGTTGCCAGATGGAAAGGTAGATTTCTAACCAACATAAAGAAATGTAACCCATAGAGAATACAAGTGAGGCCCCTTTCTCCATGATTTCTGCAGTCCTGTATGACTGTACATACGTGACGTTTTACATCTGTATGTGCTCGTGTGTCGCTGTATCCATACCATATCCCTATAAAATACAGTGGGCTTGATGAATGGCTGAGTATTGGCTGACAGAATGCTCCTCCCACTGGTCTCCCTGGATACGGTGCAAAAACGTATGCAAAGCGTATCTTAAACATGTTCACAGACTTCTATGTATGTAAGTAAACAGTACTAGTAACATTTGTGTGAAAGAGGCCTTAATGTGATTATATAAAGGTACCGCTATGGGCACGGGTTAGAGGCCACCTTCATCCACTCTTCTGCTGCAGGTGATATCAGGGTCAGAATGGGGCGACCTGCTGCTCTGGGAAGGTGGTCTTATCAAGGTGGAGATCTGTCGCCGAGGCCGGAGACCCTGTCATCAAGGGCCTATTAACCAGTTTGTCTTGGATGAAGGAGAACTTATCACTATAGGCACTGACGGCTTTGTCAGGGTAAGTGTCTTTCCTGTTATGGATGTGGCTGAGCTAGAAATAGTCCGGATGTTTAGTTCCTGCTGTTTATCTCCCTCTCTGCTTCAGGTCTGGGACTTTGAGACGCTGGATACTGCGGATTCTGTGGACGACACCGGCCTCCTGGAGATGGAGCCTATGAACGAGCTTCAGGTCGGGAAGAATGTGAACCTCCGTTATATGGTGAAGACCCTGGAAGGAGACTCCCCTGTGTGGTTTGCTCAGGTAGGTCCGGCTCATGCTACTCACATCGCTTTGGGTCAGGATAGCTTTGTCATGTATAATGACACTGACCTAGAGAGGACAATACACAGGAACCAGGGAAGGGAACCGTCCTGTCTGCACCACGCCTGGCAGCACATCATATCCAACAATGCATAAACAATCTAAAAATGATAAAAAAAATAAAAAATATTTTTTTCCAATAATTGATATCCTTTAAATATGCTATAATAATAATATTTGTAAAATTAATATAAATTATTTAGAGTACTTTTTATTATTATTAATATTATTGCAAAAAAAAAAAAAGGATAAGGTAATAATATTTTCTTTTATATAGCGCCGTCATATTCCACAGAACTTCACATATCACATATATACGGTATACTGTATATTTAATACTTATATAAATGAGTACGGTAATAATATATGATCATTTCATGAGTGAAGGCCCAGGTCTCAAGAGCTTACAATCAGTGAGGAGGAAAGGCTGCTCCTTCTTTATAAGGTATCAGAACAATTCTGCACGATCAGTCACAATGTTCCCGCTGAGGAACTTCTATGAAGGCATCAGGGCACGAGGGATAACATAGAGGGAGGAGGATAGTGAATGGTGACTGCATTGATGCGAGAGGCTCGTCTGACGCCCAGAACGTTGGAAATTGTGCATTTCCCTGTTGTGTACAGTGTAGGGCAATCAAGAGAATTGGTGCAGCTCGGGAGACGTCCTGGAGAATGTGATAGGTGTCCCTGAAGGGATGGGTGTTTAGGGAACAGTTGCAGCTTTGGCAGATGTATATTAGTCTGATAGTCCAGGGTAGGGCATTCCAGAGAATTGGTGTAGCTCAGGAGAAGTCCTGGAGAATGTAATGGGTGTCCCTGAAGATATGGGTGTTTAGGGCACATTTGAAGCTTTGGCAGTTATAGCCTGATAGTCCAGGGTAGCAAATTCCAGAGAATTGGTGCAGCTCAGGAGAAGTCCTGGAGAGTTGAGATTGAGAATGTTAGTGAGGACGCTTTGTATCACAGGTCACTGCTGTTCTCTCATCCTCTGACTCTTTTCCTTGCAGGACGCCGGTGGAGGGATATGGAAGCTGGATCTATCCTTTTCCAATATAGTAAGTGCTTTATGGTATCATCTTCCGCAGACACGGACAATACGTCCCGCACAGTGATGCAGGGAGAGGACTATCCCCCCCCCCCATGGAATTACAATGTCATTCTCCTTCCTGTAGACTCAAGATCCCGAATGTCTCTTCTCCTTTCACTCCGGCAAGATCCAGGCCTTGGACGCGTCGCCTTCAACATATCTCATGGCCACCACCTCCCTAGACCGTAAGCTCCTGGGGTCACACACAAACATAGAGGTCAGGACGGATGACCCCACAGGAGAGGGGCTCGTGTCTAGGCTGCAGGATCTGACTACACCCCTCCCCCAGTCCCCTGAAGGTTATGTGCGTCCTCCACAGCTCAGCTTCACCTCTGCTCTATGTGTTTCAGGATCTCTGAGGATCTATGACTTTGTTGGGAAGACGCCTCTTGTGGACATGAAGTTTAAGCAAGGCGGCACGGCCCTGACCTGGGCACCTCGGATGGTCAGGAACTTGTACATTGTTATGTTCTTGTTAAGCGGTTTTATTTTAGATCTTATATTTGTTATCCAAGGCCTCCCTCCTTCTAAAATCAACTTTAAAATTATGCTAATGACCCTGTAGGGCTCCTGTGGGTGTTACCAGAGCCCCTCTTTGTAATAGCTTCACAAACTGTCTCACCCCCCCCCCACTCCCCCTGCACAGTGCTCATGCACAGTGTAAATTCCTGTGAAGCTACAGCATAGTGGGGCTCTGGTAACACCCACAGGAGCCCCTAAACTCAACATCATTTTGAAAGTCTATTTTTAGAAAGAAGATCCCACAGTCCCAGTGCCAGGATCTATAAGTCATGTCCCTGGTTTTCCATGATGGATTCTGAGGGGAGATTTCCTTTAAGCTCATTGATTTCTGTAGCCTCATGCAGATGATGGGACAGACACAGGAATCTCTGCTGTGTGTGAACTTTGCCCTTTGACCCCGGGGTTTCCTCCCGCTCATGTGATCTTCTCTTCTGCAGGTGAACCCTAAAGGCGGCTTGTTTGCCGTGGGGTTTGAGGACGGGGTGGTCCGTATCCTGGAGGTTTATAACTCCACAGGCCTGAGGCTCCTGGTGGGGCGAGGCGGCACCCACGATGCTGCAGTAAACCTGAGACAAGCCTTTAAACCGCACAACGGCCCCGTCACGGCTTTAGCGTATGAGCGCAATGGAGAGATCCTCGCCACCGGGGTAAGAGCAGGACTCGTCCTGTCAGTCATCCTGCGTGGGCGGGGCTATCAGCACTCACCCTGTCAGTCATCCTGTGTGGGCGGGGCTATCAGCACTCGTCCTGTCAGTCATCCTGTGTGGGCGGGGCTATCAGCACTCGTCCTGTCAGTCATCCTGCGTGGGCGGGGCTATCAGCACTCGTCCTGTCAGTCATCCTGTGTGGGCGGGGCTAGCAGGACTCGGCTTCTCTTGCTCTATCATGTGCTGCAGTCAGATACATTGTATCACATATCATCAGGTTCTATGTAACTGGAAGAATAATAATAATGATTTTCTCTCCTCTCTCCTGATGACAGAGTACGGACAGAACCGTCTTCTTCTTTGCTGTTGGAGATTCCTATGAGCCCATTGGGTTTGTGCGTCTTCCAGGACCCGTCAGGGAGTTACACTGGTCTCCCCCCTCACATGTGAGTAGTAATATTGTCGCCTCTACACCCCTGGTAGGGTCAGACCTGATCCCCCAGTATCATAGCTGCGTGTGGCTCCCCCTGTGACTGGCTGCTGTCTCTGCGGCTACTTACTGTCTGTCATCTGGTTGCAGGAACAGAGCACGCTTCTGGTTCTCTGCGAGAACGGATTCGCCGTTCAGATCCCATCCCCCGCCGCAGAGAAAATGGATCCGGAATCCACCTACGAAATCTCCAATCTTCCTCTGAGTTACTTCAGATTCACAAGCATCAAGTCAAAGATTGAGGTAAGTACACGGCACAGACTCACGTGATCCATCATAAATCCGTCCCCCCAATACCCATCCTACATTCGTCCCCCCATACCCATCGTAGATCCGTCCCCCCCATACCCGTCGTACATCCGTCCCCCACATACCCATCGTACATCTCTTGTACCTAGGGGGCATTATTATAGTAGTTATTTCTTGTACTAGGGGCAGTATTAAGTAGTTATTTCCTCCTGTACCTATGGGGCATTAGTTCTAGATTATCATTCTTGTACATAGGGGACAGTTTATAGTAGTTATAATTGTGTACATAGGTGGGTCAGTATGATATAGTTATATTCCTGTACATAGGGGGCAGTATTATATAGTATATATTCCATTTACTAGGGGCAGTATTTATAGTATTTATATCTTTGTACATAGGGGGTATGGGCAGTATTATAGTATTATATTCCTTGTCTGGGAGCAGTATTATAGTATTTATTGCTTACATTACTAGGGGGCAGTATTAAGTAGTTATAATTCTTGTCCATAGAGGGCAGTATTAAGTAGTTAATTCTTGTACAAGAGGGCATATTCTAGTAGTCTATTCCTGTACATAGGGGGCGTAGTATAGTAGTTATATTCCTGTACAATAGGGGGCAGTAGGTATAGTAGTTATATTCTTGTACCAATAGGAGGGCAGTATTATAGTTAGTATATTCTTGTACATGGGCATTATTATAGTAGTTTTTATATTCTTGTACATCGGGAGCAGATATTATAGTAGTTTATATTCCTGTACATGGAAGGCATATAAGTAGTTATATCCCTGTATACATAGGGGGCAGTATATAGTAGTTATATTCTTGTATACATAGGCAGTAATTATAGTAGTTATACTTCTTGTATAGGGGCAGTATATAGTAGTTATCATGCTTGTCAGAGGGAGCAGTTTATCGTAAGTTATATTCCTTCCATAGGGGGCGTAGTAGAGTAGTTCATAAGTTCCTGTACAATAGGGGGGCAAGTATTATAGTAGTTATATTCCTGTACATGGGGGCGTATTATAGATAGTTATATTCTTGTACATAGGGGGCAGTATTATCGTATTTTATTCTTGTCATAGGGGGTAGTATTATAGTAGTTATATTCCTGTACCTAGGAGGCGTATTTATAGTGTATATTCTTGTACTAGAGCAGTATTATAGTATTATATTCCTGTCCATAGGGGCATTATTATGTAGTTATATCCCTGTACATAGTGGGGTAGTAATTATAGTAGTTCTATTTCCTTGTACATAGGGGGGGATAGGGGGTAGGATTATAGTATTTACATTCCCCTGTACATAGGGGGCAGTATATAGTAGATATAATCCTGTACATAGTGGCCGTATTAATAGTAGTTATAATTCTTTCCATAGGGGCAGTATTATAGAGTTTATTTCTTGTACATAGGGGAGGCAGTATTAATTAGTTATATTCTTGTACATAGGGCAGTATTATAGTGTTATATTCCTGTACATAGGGGGCGTATTATATATTTTATATTCTTGTACTAGGGGGGCAGGAGTATAGTAGTTATATTCCTGTACATGGGAGGCAGTATTATACTTAGTTATATTCTTTTACATAGTGGCAGTATTTAGTAGTTATATTCTTGTACATAGGGGCAGTATTGTAGTAGATGTTTCGGTTTTAAAAACTGTTAATTATGTACAAAGTGCACTGTCCTCAGCTAATAGAAAACCCGACAGTGCAACTTGTACCAAAAGAAGACTTTCAGTTCGTTTTTGTTTTACAAGTACAATAAAAAGACATTTCTAGTAAATGAACAATATATAGTAAACATAGAGCCTGGGGTCATTGGAGGAGATTTATCAGAAGTGTCTGGAGAGCAGAACTGTTCTAGTTTTCCCATGGTAAGCAAATTACAGCTTCAGCTTTATTTTTATACAACAGTTGTTTCTAGAATGAAAGCTAAGTTATGATTGGTTGCCATAGGCACTAGAATTTTTTTTGGCTCTCTGGCACTTCTGATAAATCTCCCCTATTATCCAGTTGTATCTAATAATATTATATCATAAACAAAACACTAAATGTTACAGAGATGACAGAGATTGGATGCCAACTGATAACGTCCTCCCTATGAGATCTTGTGAAGAGCCTATTGTGGATTATTTTCTTACTAATATACACAGCCACGAATCAGGGGTCATTTATCCACTTTTACTTTCTTTTTTTTCGTGACTTTTTACGAATCACACTAATTCTTTGACTTTTACACTCACATTTTGCAAATACATTGCTATTTACATTTGCGCGCATGATTTTTTCTTACAAATTCCAGAGTAGAGGCATCTGAAAGGGGCGTGGCAAGGGGTTGCTAAATATCGCGACTTTTGTGTACTATTTTCAGACAAAATCCTCAAAAACCCAACAGAGCTTCCCATGTGCCTTATTTACATCAAAAAACCACTAACCATACTCAGGAAAGCCTAAATCCTCAGCATCATACTCTGTGCCCGGTTCTTATATCTTTCTCATCCAGTAACTTTTATTACAACTTATCAAAGCATCATTATTCTGGCTGCCACCATAAAAATCTGGGGTCACGTTTTTGTGCAGATTCCGTACAAATACGTGCATTGTCCTCTGTTTATAGATGTATTATGTATGATGTGTTCTGTATTAAATATATTATCTCCTCTTTTATGCTGCTTATTTTCATCTACATATCTCCTAAAATCTCCAGTATTTGCCTCCATCCCCTGTGTTTACAAGCAATGTGATGCCACTTCTGTCTTCCAGTACGGCGGCCTGGTGTTTGATTGCAGAATCGTCTCACAACGTCGCTCTATGTATACCAGTGGCCGGCACACAAGGAGAATGACACAGGGATTGTATCTCAGAATGCCAACGTGTTTCGCGGTACAAGGTACATACATTCTCTTCTGTTTGGCTTTATACAATCGCAGGGTATAATCGAGCATTTTAAAATTTAAAAAAAACAAAAAAAAAACAACCTATAGGTAGGAGGCCTGGAGGCCACATCCGTGTCAACAGTACAGTTTGTGTAAGGAGCCTGTGTGCAATGCAAATGGAGCGATAATAATTCTCACATGTTGTTACCAGGCCGGCTTGTCATGGCGCACAGGATCATCAAAAGGCTTCACAGAGGAAGTCACAAGTCTCCATTACGGCACACAGTCCTTGTATACGTGTCATGGGTGCTCCATGTAATCCATTTCTCGGTCACGGGCTCACCCTGCCTCTCCGTGTGCCCCCACGCCCCTGCACAGCTACTCATGCCGTCCCCGCTCCTGCTTACATGGGTATGTTTCCCCACCTTCACTCACTCGACTTTCGCCCTCTCAGAATATTTAAATGGCCAGCCCGCCTTAATTGGCTCTGGCCTTAACCCAGAATCCAGAATGTTGTGACCCTTAGTCCATATTTGACTCTGATCCTTTCTGGATTCCCGCCCTGACCTGTGCTCATTCCTGACTCTGATTCCGTGCTGCCCATCCTGACCCGTCTGTCCCCGCTACGCATCCTGCCTAATGTTTTGTACCTAAGAGCATGACAAGATAACAGAAAGGGGAAAGGTAGGCAGACAAGTATAAAAGAGATACCGCGCTTTGGCTGCACCGCGGACAAGTCGCCCTGTTTACCTGCTTACATCATCGTCCCCAGAGGTCCAGTGATACCCCTGGAGCTGACAATATGGCTCTTAACCTCTTCTTGCTGAGGTTCTGCAATTTCGGTTTTTTTTCACTGCCCCCCACTCCTTCCACAAGCCATATTTTTTTGTTTACTCTTACGGTCCTTATAGCTACAGGACTGTTTTCCTGCGGGACCTTTCTACCCCCTAGTGGCAATCATTCAGTATTCCGTTCCGTGTACTTGGAAGCTGGCAGCAAATGAAAGGTGTTTAAAAAAAACAAATTCCAATTTCTTATAAGGCTTAGTATTTAAACGTCTCCCCCTTGCCCAAGTCGTGGTCAGATACAAATCCCCTATCTTTGGGTCAGTGCGGTCACAAGATATTATATATATATAGAGTATATATAGGTATATATGCAAGAAAAATCCTTGTCATCAGCATATTTGAGGCACATACGTTTCATACTTCGTGCACGGAGCTTGGGCAACGGTGTTATTTTTTTGAGGTACAAGCTGACATTTCCATTTACATTTTTGAAACCTGTTAGGTCGATTTTATTAACATTTTTTAATGGTGGGTGAAATGACCAACCCTGTTCGAATTTCTTGCCCCGTTATGCGTTCACGTATTGGCATAGATTGGACATTTCAGGGGTGTGGGGAGCCCAACATGTTTATAAACTGATTTAGACATCTATCTAGTGAATACTTTTTTACTTTGTACATTTATTTAACCCTTCCATTTATTTTAAGCCCTCTTCCCCCCATAGCCGGTAAGTCTTTGCTGCATATTGCAGCAAAGGCTTACCAGTAACCCCGCAATCGTTGCTTCAAAGAGATGGCGCCGCTTGGGCGCCGCCTCCTTGTCCGTGGATCAGGCTCGCTGCTCCCGAATGACGTCACGGGGGCGGCGTCCCATCGCCTGGTAACCTCGTGTGTTGTCCGACACCCCAGGCTACTTCGTTTTACCCATGCCTTACAATGTTGCTATTGCACATTGTAATGCATGGGAATAAAATCCACATAAAAATACTGCCATAACGTAGTATGCAGTATATGTAGGATCGATCAGAACGACCTAGGGTAAAGTACCCTAGGAGTCTGAAAAATAGTAAAAGTAAAAATAAAAAAAGGTTCAAAAAAAATTATAATAAAAAAAACTAAAATTCAAATTACCCCCCTTTCCCTAGAACTGATATAGATAAAAATCAGTCGCGTCCGAACATGCCGCGACTATCAACATATGATAATGTTTTTTTTCCTTGTTTTTAAAAAAAGAAGGAAACCCGTAACGGAAAATAGCATCCACAGTTCCGAAATGGCAGTTTTTTGCCATTTTGAAAATATAAAAAAAATAACTAAAAGTGAGCAAAAAGGTCCGCACGTCCCCAAAAATTCTAGTAATGAAAACGGCATCAAAATTCGCAAAAAATGACCTATCCACAGCTCGTAACACCAAAGTATGAAAAAGTTATTGGCCCCAGAAGATGGCAAAATCAAAAAAATATTTTGTACAGGAGGTTTTAATTTTTTTTAAATGTATGAAACATTATAAACCTATACAAATTTGGGTACGCCGTGTATCGTACCGACCCAAAGAATAACGTAGACATGGTCATTTGGGGCGCACAGTGAAAGCTGTAAAATCCAGCCCACAGAAAAAACGTCAGCAAATGTGGGTTTTTCACCATTTTCACTGCATTGGAATTTTTTTTAATTTCCCGCTCCCGTACACGCCATAGAATATTAAATCCGTCACTATGAAAGTGCAATTTGTACACCAGAAAATAAGCCATAACACAGCTCTTCTGTGGAAAAATTAAAAAAGTTATAGATTTTTACTGCCCTTTGGTGATGCCCCTGCCGGCGTGCCCGGCGGCGGGCCCTCCCCCCCACCCCCCCCTCGACCCCTTCGTTCCGGGTTTCCCCTTCTTTCCCTTTTTTTTTTTTTTTGCTATTATTTAGATTTCCTAGAATAACTATTCTAGGAATCCAATTATCATGGATGGGGCTGCCAGGAAATCTCTGGGGGCGGTACTTACCCCTACTCCGGCTCTCATTTCCAGCAACTTGGTAGTCCTCCCTACACTAACTTTGGCAGAAGTCCAACAGGTCACCTCATTAAGCATCTAGAGACTTCGCCATTTTGGCACAAATTGCTTCCAGAAATACACGAAGGCTTCCCCCCCTCTTGCTATAATTGGGGGGTAAGAAAATCATTTTTTATGAGCACTCGAATCTTGTCCCGCAGACTGTCATGGCTGTTCTATTGAGATTGAGACCATTCAAGGAGTCAGGATCGATTCAGATGTCAGTGTAATCCCCTATATTGTAACACGAATATTGCAGCATATGGTCCTCCTAAGTTCTGATACCTTATAAAAAACCTTAAAGGGGGTTTTCCCACGAAAGAAATTCTCACATTTCTACCCCATAGTGAATGTTAACACATAAAGATCATTTTTAAAAACCATAACCCCATACTTTACATGTTACTCAGTGTTATTGCTGTTTTAGCTCCTATCTCTCAGTCTAAAATCTCCCCTCCTCCTCAGATTCAAAATTCCAGGGTGCGCGCGTGCCTCACTAAGCAGACACCATGGGGCACAATTTACGGACCCAGTCTGGAGGAATTCCCGAAAGTGCATTTGTACCGGCGACAATTCATCTGGCCGCGTCTCAAATTTTTAAGTTAAAATCCTGCGGTTTGTCCTGAATCGTCCGTGGCTGCCCCACGATTTTCGTGTCGCATGAATCCAGCGCCATTGGCGCCAAATCCGATCGCGTGTGACAAATCGTAAACCTGTCCCAGCGGCGCAGTCCCCTGAAACTCTGAAAACACAACGGAAATTGCGGCCGCAGGACCCTTAGTAAAATAGCCCCATTATGCCGCCATCTAGTTATGTGAGGTTGACAATTGTGGTTAGATATGATGTACATGTTTATATACACTTTCATCTGGCTTCTGAACTTGTACTAACACCTGACACATAGAGAAAGAGAAATGGACGATCAGAGATGGCCAGAGATGATTACTACGGAAGACCACTACACTGTTTACATTGTGAGCTTCTACTACATCTCACAGCTATGTTCCTGCCTCCCCCTTCCCCTGGATCACCCGTATCTCCTTTAGCTGTAGTAGCGGCTCTCTCTCTGCCTCACCATGTGCAGGCCGGATGTCTCACCAGTGTCCTCTGAGCTCCGGACCCTGTACAGAAAGCGACTCCCTTACACTTCCGTACAGCAATGTTGAAAACTTAGTATGGCAATTGATCTCTAGTTAGGAATATGGAGGAAACATAGAATTTTTTGTTTTAAATTATCGCTTGTGACTGTACAAATCCCAAGAATAATGGAGACGTGTCCATCTTCGCGCGCCCATATTCAGATGGCCCAATTGCGAATTTATTGGCAATTTTTCATAAATTTCTCTCTTTTGGAGTTTTTTTTTCCAATTCCCAGTACCTGGCAAAGGAATGTAGGGAGTACACGGCTCTCGCATAAACACGCCTCATGAAAAGCCTAAACTGGAAAAAACAGTTCTTTAAAACAGAAAAGCCATTGTGGGAAGGGGTTTAATCTACCTCCAAAACCCATCCTATAAACCGGGATCATTACTCATAGATCAAGGCACCGGGACTGTGGTTCTCTTATATTTGTTATCCAAAACGAACCTTTCCTCCTTCCTTCTAACATCAACTTATGCTAATGAGCCCAGAAGGGACATTAAACCGAGAGCCTCTCCATGCTGTAGCTTTACGGCTGTTACACTGTCTCCCCCTCCCAGGGTCCAACGCCACGTTTTCGTAGGCCCGCGGGTGCAGAGCCTCAGTGGGCCCCTTTGCAGTGACTCACGTTTGTTCAACATTAAAAATTCAGAAACAGTCTACCGTTCCATAGTTTTATCATACCAACAGCCCCTAATGGTTATTTTATATAAGGCCCCCCTTACCTCCAGGATTCATTAAATAGAGCCTGCCCCTCACCCCAGGGACTCCTTATGTCAGCCTTATTTAGGCCCACCCCCCCTAACACTTGGGTCCAAGCACTTGCCCGGCCCTGCCCCCTCAGCACTTCCCCTTCCCAAAAATCTCCTGTCTGTAATTCTCACACATTAGGAGGGGGACAAGTGCTCCTGCCAGTTTACCGCCTTTTAATCTACAGTACTGATGTGCTCTGGTACCCCTCTGGAGCCCTTCAGTTCATAGCATAATTAACTACAAGGTGATATTAGAAGTACGGGAGGCCATAGATAACCCATAGAAGAAGATACAAAACCAAAGAAAAAACGAAATAGGGAAAAATGGCTAGAAAGGACAAAAGGCGGGAGGTCGCGAGGAAGGCAGCGAAGTGCAATTAAGTGAGAGGAAAGGGATAGTACAAACGGGGGGGCCGAGATGATCGTAGGTGGGGGAAAAAAGCGTGAGAAGGGGAATTGAAACGAATTAGGAGGAAGGGGATATAAAGTGGGAAAAGTAAGCGGAAAGGAGTTTTGGTGGTGGGATAGGGAGGATGGCGGGAGAGAGGGGATAGTTAAGAGTGGAGTAAGGGAGAGAGGATGAAAGTGCAGGAAAGTAGGAGAGGTAGAATGGCAGGGATCCAGGGGAGGAGGGGGCAAAGAAAAAAAAAAATGAAATTGCGAGTAAGGGAGGAGCAAGGAATAGACATATACGAAGGTAGACAACGCGAGGTGGAGGTGTAGCGAAAGGGTTGAAGGGCGGTACGGAATTTAGGAAAGTAAGATGAAGGACACTTGATGGAAAGGAAGGTTGGGTGGAGAGAAATGGGGAGGAAGAGGGCTTAGAGGAGGTGAGTGGGGTCGGCATACCACAGTCAGTCGGTGCCTGGATCTATGAGTGAATGGTCCCTGGTTTAATAGGATGATCCTGGTGGTTATTCCGGGTAGTGGTAATTTTCCTGGTTGCAGTAATGGTTGTGAGCCGCCAGATTCCCCTCCTCGCTCCTCCATGTGGATCCGCAGTGCCCGGCTTCACCTCAGGACAACGTCCCCGATTTATAGCGCTGCTGTTTATAATTACAGGCCATTACACTGCTTCCATAATTCTCATAATCTCACCTTCACATGCAACAGGGGCCGCCACTAAAACCCCTCACCACATAAAAGAGGGCGCTTGACTGGGGTCTCCAAGGATGTATGGCTGCCATGCTCCTTCATAGACACCAGTGGCTGCCATGCTCCTTCATAGACACCAGTGGCCACCAGTTCCTCTTCTCATGGCCTGTCACCCAAGGTATAGGATTTGGTGCTAGAAATTTTACCTCAGGTCCCTGTCTGACTGATAGGACGAAAGACACATCTCAGAAAAATGGAGATTTTACCCACAGCCGCCATCAGCATAAGGTTACCCACAGCAGCCAATCACACCCTTAAATACCCACATCTAAACCAATCAGATTACTGTTTTATTTTCAAGAGTTCTCTGTGCATGCAGCTAAGATTCATTGGTTCCTTCAAAGGGAGAAAACTCTGGTTAGCAACAACACCAATCAGCAGACTGTATCACACATGATAGAATTAGATAACAGCCTCAGCAGGCAGTATCACCCATATCGAGGATTAGATACCGCTCAGCAGGCATATCACACAGGAAGGATTAGATACACAGCTCAGCATACTGTCTCACACATGATAGAATTAATACACATCTCAGGCAAAGGCAGTATCACACATGTTGGGATTAGGATTACACAGCTCAGCAGCATATCACACAGGATAGGATTAGATACACCGCCTCAGGCAGTCAGTATCCACACATGATATGATTAATACCAGCTCATCAGCATTATCACACGGATAGGATTGATACAAAGCTCAGCGGCAGCATCACCGTTTAGGATTAGATACACACTCAGCACACAGTAATCAGACACATTGCAGGATTAGATACACAGCCATCACCAGTCCCTCACACATGATATGATTAGATACCAAGCTCAGCCCACAGTATCACACAGGAGGAATTAGATACAATAGCTCAGCAGGCAGTATCAACTGGGGGGGTAAAAAACAAAAATTTTTTAAGGATTAAGATTACCCCAGTTCACAGACAGTATCACTATAATGGGATTAAGATACACAGTTTCGAAGACGGTATCACACAGGATCAGAATTAGAATACAGCTCAGCAGACAGTTTCACCGGATAGGATTAGATAACACAGCTCAGCGCGTATCACACTGATAGGATTAGTACCATCTCAGCAGGCAGTATCACACAGGATAGGATTAAATTCCCAGCTCAAGCGGCAGTATCACAGTCAGTATAGGATTAGATACACGCTCAGCCGGCAGTCTCACACACAGGCTAGGATTAGATACACACTCATCAGACAGTAATCACCCGGATAGGATTAAGATGCACAGCTCAGCAGGTTCCATTATCACACAGGATAGATTAGATACAAAGCTCATCAGTCAGTCGCAACAGAGAGGATAGATACACTGCGCAGCGTCGTCATCACAACAGGATGGATTATATACACACTCAGCAGACAGTAATCACCAGGAGGATTAGATCCACAGCTCATGCAGTGCATTATCACACATGATAGGATTAGATCCCCCGCCATCAGGCGTATCACACAGGCTATGATTAGATACATCAGCTCAAGCGGCAGTATCACACAGGATAGGATTAGATACACAGCTCAGCAGAAGTATCACACAGGATAGGATTAGATAAACGCTCAGCAGGCGTACACACAGGATAGGATTAGATAACACAGCTCCGCATGCAGTATCACACAGCTATTATTAGATACACACTCAGCCAGGAGTACACACAGGATAAGGATTGATACACAGCTCAGCCAAGAACAGTATCACACAGGATAGGATTAGATCACAGATCAGCATTCGCAACAAAGAAAAAGAACAGGAGTGGAAGGTGCGTGCAAAGAGCCAAGCGCAAGGAAAAGGGGGCAGAAAGGTGTTGCAGAGCTGTATGCCCACAGTATAGGATTAAGATACACCGCTCAGCAACAGTCAATCACACAGGATCGGAAAAATTAGATACCAACACAGCTCAGCAACAGGCATTCTCCCCACCGTATAGGGATTCGTACACAGCTCAGCAGGCTGTATCCACATCCATGATAGTATTAGATACCAGCTCAGCATAGCATAATCACACAGGATAGGATTGATCACAACTGCTCCGCGGCAGTATCACACAGGATAGGATTAGCTACACAGATCAGCATGCATTTCACACAGGAATAGGATAGCTAACAGCTCTCTCATACAGTATCACACAGGATAGGATTAGATCCCCCGCTCAGCAGGCGTATCCCACAGGAGAGGATTAGATACACCGCTCGCAGGCAGTATCCACAGGAGGATTGAGATACACAGCTCAGCAGGCCGTATCGACACAGGATAAGAGGGATTAGATACACTGCTCAGCAGGACATATCACCAGGTAGGATTATAGACACAGCTCACAGGCATGATCCACAGGATAGGAATTAGATACCGCTCAGCGCCGTATCACACAGTATAGGATTATGATACATCAGCTCAGCAGTCCAGTATCACACATGATGGGTTAGATACACAGCTCAGCCAGTCAGTATCACACCATGATGGGATAGATACACACTCCGCAGTCCGTAAATCACACAGGATAGGATTTAGATACCACTCAGCAGACAGTATCAACAGGATAGGATTAGATACAACTCAGCAGTCATATCACACCGGATGGATTATTACACAGCTCAGCAGACAGTATCACACAGGCTGGATTAGATACACGCTCAGACAGGCAGTAATCACACAGGATAGATTAGATACACAGCTCAGCAGACATATCACACAGGATAGGATGAGATCACAACCAGCTCAGCGATACAGCCCTGGAGAGATGTGTAATCAGACCTCACACTGCTGTGCTCTGTGCACTCTGCAGCCAGTGTTATGTATTGTCCCTGGAGAGATGTGTAATCAGACCTCACACTGCTGTGCTCTCTGCAGCCAGTGTTATGTAGTGTCCCTGGAGAGATGTGTAATCAGACCTCACACTGCTGTGCTCTGTGCTCTCTGCAGCCAGTGTTATGTATTGTCCCTGGAGAGATGTGTAATCAGACCTCACACTGCTGTGCTCTGTGCTCTCTGCAGCCAGTGTTATGTACTGTCCCTGGAGAGATGTGTAATCAGACCTCACACTGCTGTGCTCTGTGCTCTCTGCAGCCAGTGTTTCCCTGACAGGAAGGAACGATGACACTTGGGGGGACAGGACAGGGACACGATGACACTTGGAGGGACCAGTCAAGGACACGATGACATTGGTGGGGAAAAGTTACAGGGAAACGCTGAAATTGCGGGGCCGGGAAAGGGACCACGCTGACACTTGGGGGGACAGGAAGGGACACAGGTCTGGCAACCACTTTGGCGGGGACAGGACAGGGACACGTTGAAATTTGGCCGCGGACCAGGACAGGGACATGGGTAACCCTTGAGAAGTACAGGACAGGGACACGCTGACACTTGGGGGGGAGGGACAGGGACACGCGAAAATTTGGGGGGACAGGACGGGACACGGTACACTTGGGAAGGGGGATCCGCCATACAAGGGCCCAGGGCAGGACACGCGACACTTGGGGGACAGGGACAGGGACACGCTGACACTTAGGGGACAGGACAGGGACACGCTGAAATTTGGGAGGACAGAAGGGACATGGGTAACACTTGGAAGGACAGGACAGGGAACGCTGACACTTGGGGGGACAGGACCACGCGACATTTGGGGGACAGGAAAGGGACACGGAAAAACTTGGAAGGACAGGCAGTAGGGGACACGCTGGGCACTGGGGGGACAGGACAGGGACCGCTGACACTTGTGGGGAAAGGACAGGGGACACGCTGACACTTAGGGGACAGGACAGGGGAACACGCTGACCACTTGGGGGGGACAGACGGGAAAGCTGACAAGGGGGAACAGGACAGGAACACGCTGACACGTGGGGGACAGGACACGGACACGCTGACACTTGGGGACAGGACAGGACCGATGACACTTGGGGGACAGGACACGGAACGCTGGCCACTTGGGGGGACAGGACAGGACATGCTGAAACTGGGGCAACAGGAAGGAACACGGACACTTGGGGGACAGGAAGGGAAACGTGACACATTGGGGCAGGACCGGGACAGCGACAAATTGGGTACAGGACAGGGGACCCGCTGACACTTGGGGGGGGACAGGACAGGACACGCTGACACGTGGGGGCACAGGGACGGGAACGCTGACAATTGGGGGCAACAGGACAGGCACACGCTGACACTTGGGGGGACAGGACAGGGACACGGCTGACACTTGGGGGACAGGACAGGGGACCCGCTGGACACTTGGGGGACAGGACACGGACACGCTGACACTTGGGGGGCAGGACAGGGACACGCTGGACACTTGGGGGGACAGGACAGGGACAGCTGACACTTGGGGGACAGGACGGGACACGCTGACACTTGGGGGACAGGGACAGGGACACGCTGGACACGGGGGAGACAGGACAGGGGACACGTGACCACTTGGGGGCAAGGACAGGGACACGCTGACACTTGGGGGACAGGACAGGAAACGGTACCCCACTTGGGGGGACAGGACGGGCACAGCTGACATTTGGAGGGACAGGACAGGACATGGGAAACTTGAAATAAGGACAGGGACACGCTAACACTTGGGGGGACAGGGACACGCTGACATTTGGGGGGACAGGACAGGGACACGGTAACACTTGGAAGGACAGGACACGGACACGCTGACACTTGGGGGGACAGGACAGGACACGCTGACACTTGGGGGGCAGGACAGGGCACGTGACACTTGGGGGGACCGGACAGGGACACCCTGAACTTGGGGGGGACAGGACAGGGCACGCTGACACTTGGGGGGGGACAGGGAACGGACACGCTGGACACTGGGGACAGGAAGGGAAAAGCTGACACTTGGGGTACATGACAGGGACACGGCTGACACTGGGGGGCAACAGGAACAGGAACACGCTGACAACTGGGGGGACAGGACCGGACACGCTGACACTTGGGGACAAGACAGGGACACGCTGACACTTGGGGGACAGGACAGGACACGCTGCACTGGGGCACAGGACAGGGGACACGCTGACCACTTGGGGGACAGACAGGGGACACGCTGACATTGGGGGGAAGAAGGGACACGGCTGACACTTGGGGGACAGGACACGGACACGCTGACACTTGGGGAAAGGACCGGAACACCTGACACTTGGGTGTACGGACAGGTACACGCTGACACTTTGGGACAGCGACAGGAAAAACGCTGACACTGGGGGCAGGACAGGGGACCCGTGACACTTGGGGGGAAAGGAAAGGGACACCGCTGAACATGGGGGGACAGGACAGGGACACGTGACACTTGGGGAGACAGGACAGGGACACGCTGAACTTGGGGTGGCGTAAGGCAGGGACACGCTGACATTGGGGAAGGACAGGGACACGCTGCCACTGGGGGGTGGACAGGACAGGGACACGATGACACTTGGGGGGCAGGACAGGACACGATGGACTGGGGGAACAGGACAGGGACACGCGACACTTGGGGGAAAGGACAGGGACACGCTGACACTGGGGGGAAAGGACAGTGGAACGCTGAAACTGGGGGACAGGACAGGGACACGCTGACACTTGGGGACCAGGACAGGGGTACACGTGACACTTGGCCAATTGATTCATTTCTGTTTTCCTAGTTGTCCCAGAACATGATGAAACAGTAGATCATTGAAGAAACATGGAGCTACATATGGTCCCAACCAACATTTCAAGATGTGGAGACCCAGGCCACAGCCCCAAGAAGCAGCAGGACCCCGTCCTGGTGACATCACACTAATCCCTAAGCCTTGGTACAGACGACCCCCCACCCCTGTATTATTGGGCCCCCAGTGCATCAGATCTCCGTGATGAGCAGAAAAGTACAGAGCCTGAGGACACAGTCCTGTCCAAACTGGAATGCTGAGGATGAAGAAGAAGTCAGGACCCCTTGGACCTCCGGAGCCTACCTGTTATCAGTGGATGACCTTCCTCAGTAGCCGGAGCGGAGGTTGTGAGGATAGAAACAGATGTGGGGGATGGAAGACGAGGGGCTTGCTGGCAGTAGAAGTAGGAGACCATAGAAGATGTCCCCAGGACCCGGGACGCCGACAGAGGGACCCTGATGATCCAGCTCCACGCAGAAGGTCCTGAAGGTGGGCGTCTGTTAAGAAATCCGAATGTGCTTATCATAGACACATATACATTTACATTGAGCTGGCATTGAGTTTCAGAACCTTCCAGAGGATTGTAGAAGCAGAGGAAGGAGGTCACCAGCTGGGGCGATCCAGTATCTGCCATAACCCAGAGGATGGAGATCGGGAAAGAGGAAGCCCATGGACAGCCGGGTATGAATATCTATCTCTATGTGAATTTATCAAAACTTCTTCTGAAAACGGCGCACCAAATCTCCTTGCAGAGACAAAAGAACAGAAACATAAAGATTGCCGTTGCAGTCTCACTAGGGGGAGTCCTGCATACTGCATGATATTGAGTTATGTGGTGTAGATAGGAAACCTCAGGCTGCCATCTAGGTGGTGGACATTGTCTTATAGTATTGCCGACACCTAGTGGACATCCAGATATTGTAGAGGACATTCAGATATTCAAACTGTCATTAGCTTTTATTTAATATGCCTGTAGAAATCGCGCAGTGGGGGGTCAGACTGAAGCTGAGGATGTGGGGCTCCTTCAGAGAGATCCCAGCCCCGAAGACAAGAGAGATGAGGCGCAAGAGGACTGGTGCGCAGAGAGACTGGTGTGAGCAAGAGACTGGTGCGCAGAGACTGGGCGCAAGAGAATGGGTGCGCCAGAGAGACTGGTGCGCAAGAGATGAGGCGCAAGAGACTGAGGCGCAATAGGGACTGAGGCGCTAAGAGACTGAGGCGCAAAGAGACGGTGCCAAGAGAATGGTGCACCAAGAGGACTGAGGCCAAGAGACTGAGGCCACAGAAGGTAAACTGCACATGAATGTTTACAGCTCGGACAACATTTAGTTATGGCCTTATGAGTGGTGGGTCGGGTTTCTCCTATAGCCATGGTCACCCCGTGGATGAGAGTACAGAAAATGCTATGCTGAAAGCCAAAAAATCTGACGTCGGGGAGAAGCAGGACACCCCCGCAGCAGAGATCTATGATATGTCAGTACAGACCTGCAGTTCATATAAGTTGACCTGAGTAGTATATCGTCGTATAATGCACAATAAATCTCCTATCTATGACAGATATCAGTTCATTATATACCATGTTTTCTCCCAAACCCAGAAGGTGATGAAGAAGAAGAAGAGGGAGGAGACTGAGAAGCTCCCAGATGACTTTTTCTATGACTATGACAGATCTGTCCCAGCAAATAATCTCCCCTGGCTAGGGATCACAGCCGAGTCCTTCACCTGCGTATCCGTTTTCCACTTCCTGAAACTTATAGACATAATCACAGGGAATTAAAAGGAAATGAGAGGTACCCGATGGGACAAACAGCGCCCCTTACAGTAGCACATTGCTATGAAGTACAATGAGGATCCTACAGTATAAGGAAAAGAGTCAGTACACATTTCCAACTGTTGACTCATACATCAATAGAACCACAAGATGCTTAGGAGGACACTTTTTGTCAGCTCTAGGCTAATTTAAAAAAATAAGTTTCTGGTCCTTAATAGGTATTCAGGCATTCTTTTTGGTTATGACGGTACAAGACGGGGCAAATCTCCACCCTGCTAGCTGACCAGACGTTGACTGCCATGCGGGGACCTGGCACATCATCCTAGGGACTGAAGACTCAAGAGCAGCAGTTAATTGAGACGCAATGGTCAAGGGCATCGGAGCTGTCGCTTGTGCGTTTCTTTTGGTCCATTTTTTCTTTCTTGCATGAAATAATTTTCCAAACAAGTTCTATAGGGATGGTCGAAGAGAATTAGGTGCTTGTAGGGACCGCAATGGGCACCGATAAACCCATCATTGAAGGATGGCCGAGTACATATAAAGATTACCTCTTTAGAATGTACGATTCTGGTATCAGGGGGAATACAGTTGTATTTATTCATTGACCTTTTACTCCAGGTCCATCCAGGAGACACTACTTTGCAGTAGCAGAAAAAGGGACAGCAAACCAAATATTTCCTGTAGAATTCCCATCTATGAAGCCGTATCGGTCTCAGAGGTGAGACCACAAGAAGATATAAATCATAAGCTCTACAGATAGATCCGTCACAGTGAATCGCCTTTCTTTAGGGGGCACAGAAGAAGACTTGCCTTCGAGAATTACCATATGTCGGGGTCACGTCTTGCCAGTGTGGGCAGCAGCCATGAGTATATGCTGACTATCTGGGACTGGAGGAAGGAGAATGATCATTGCTGAGGTACAAGGCTGACTCCCCACTGGGGACGTGTTTCAGGGTCACATTGCATCCATATTACCACACAAACCAACACACAAGATTCCCAAACACACCGGAAAAGAGGAGCAGCTGACGACGTGTGGGAGGGGCCAATCAGGTTGACGTGTGCGGTTGTCTGGGCGTCGCGCCATTCATCCTACCCGAACATCTAAAATACTAACAGATCCCAGATTGTACGTGTAGGTTTCTGGGAAGATGGCTCGCACCTTCACTGCTTGAAACTTAGGGAGAAATAGGAAGATTTGGGAAAGACTTCGCTACGGACATGAGAAAGGATACGTTGCGTTGCCAGATGGAAAGGTAGATTCTACCAACATAAAGAAATGTAACCATAGAGAATACAAGTGAGGCACCTTTCTCATATTTCTGCAGTCCTGAGGGACTGTACATAAGGGACGTTTTACATCTGTATGTGCTCGTGTGTGTCGTGTATCCATACAATATCCCTATAAATACAGTGGGGCTTGATGAATGACTGAGTATTGTACAGGAATGCTCATCCCACTGGTCTCCTGGTACGGTGCAAAACGTTATGCATAGCGTATATTAAACAGGATTCACAGACTTCTATTGATGTAAGTAAACAAGTCCTAGTTAAAATTGTGTGAAAAAGAGGCCTTAAGTGATTATATAAAGGTACCGCTATGGGCCAAGGGTTTAGAGGCCACCTTCATCCCACTCTTCTGTGCAGGTGATATCAGGTCAGAATGGGGCGGACCTGCTGCCTCTGGGAAGGTGGACTATCAAGGTGGAGATCGTCGCCGGAGGCGGAGGACCCTGTCATCAGGGCCTATTAACCAGTTTGTTTGGAGGAAGAGAACTTATCACTATAGGCAGACGGCTTTTGTCAGGGTGGGTAAGTTGTCTTCCTGTTATGGAGTGGCTGAGCTAGAAATAGTCCGGATGTTTAGTGCATGCTGTTTATCTCCCTCTCTGATTCAGGTCTGGACTTTGAGACGCTGGATACGGCGGATCTGTGGACGAACCGGCATCCGGAGATGGAGCCTAATTGAACGAGCTCAGGTCGGGGAAGAATGTGAACCTCGTTTATGGTGAAGACCCTGGAAGGAGACTCCCTGTGGGTTTGCTTAGTAGGTCCGGTCATGTACTCAACATCGCCTTTGGGTCAGGATGCTTGTCTGTAAATTGGACCAATGACCTAGAGAGGACAATACAAGGAACCCGGAAGACGTCCTGTCTGCACCCGCCTGGCAAGCAAAACAGATCCAACATGCATCAGAATTAAAAACAATCTAAAAATGATAAAAAAAATAAAAAATATATTTTTTTCAATAATTGATATCCTTTAAAATGCATCATAATAATATTTGTAAAAAATATATAAATTATTTAGAGTACTTTTTATTATTATAATATTATGCAAAAAAAAAAAAAGGATAAGGTAATAATATTTTTTTTAATAGCGACCGTCCATATCCACAGAACTTCACATTCACTATATCGGTTACTGATATTTAATACTAGCAAAATGGTACGTCATAATATATGATATTTCATGAGTGAAGGCCAAGTCTCAAGAGCTTACATCCGTGTAGGAGGAAAGGCTGCCCTTCGTTATAAGGTATCAGACCAATTCGCTACGATCAGTCACAATGTCCAGCTGAGGAACTTCTATGAAGGAATCAGGGCACGCGGGATAACTATAGAGGGAGGAGGATAGTTGTGAATGGTGACGCATTGCTGCGAGAGGCTCGTCTGACGCCCAGAACGTTGGAAAATTGTGCATTCCCTGTTGGTACAGGTAGGGCAATCAAGAGAATGGTGCAGCGCGGGAGAAGTTCTGGAGAAGTGATAGGTGTCCCTGAAGGATGGGTGTTTAGGGAAACAGTTGCAGCTTTGGCAGATGATATTTAGTCTTGATAGTCAAGGGTAGGGCATTCCAGAGAATTGGTGTAGCTAGGAGGAAAGTCTGGAGAATGTAATGGGTATGTCCCGGCAGATAGGGGTGTTTAGGCACATTGAAGCCTTTGGCAGTTATAGCCTGTAGTACAGGGTAGCAAATTCCAGAGAATGGGTGCAGCTCGGAGAAGTTACTGGAGAGGTGAGATGACAGAGAATGTTAGTGAGGCGCTTTGTATCACAGGTCACTGATGTCTCTAACTATGAACTCTTTCCTTGCAGGAAGACGGTGGAGGGAATATGGAAGCTGGTCTAGCCTTTTCCAAATATTAAGTGATTATGGTATAATCTTCGCAGCACGGACCAATACGTCAAAGCACAGTGACGGAGGAGGAGACTACCACACCCCCCCCCCCCCCAGGACTTACAAGTCATTCTCCTTCATGTAGACTTAAAGATCCCGAATTGTATCGTCTCATTTCACTCCGGTCACGATCCAGGCCTTTTCGTAGCACCCATCTTCCAAGCCCTTTCCATTTTATCTGGGCGCATTTACTATTAACATAATTCACTTCTCCCCCAACACTTCACGTCCACTCTCTAATTTTTCTTCTAATCCTATAAAATCCTTCTTCCTCCAACGACGAGTCGCCTTCAACAGATCTCATGGCCACAACTCCCAGACCGTAAGCCCTGGGGTCACACACAAAACATAGAGGTCAGGACGGATGACCCAACCGGAGAGGGGCTCGGTCTAGGCTCAGGATCGATACACCCCCCCAGTCCCCTGAAGGGTATGTGCGGCCATCACAGCACTCAGCTTCCCCTCTGCTCTATGTGTTTAGGACTCTGAGGCATCTATGACTTTGTTGGGAAGAAGCTTTGTGGCCATGAAGTTTAAGCAAGTCGCGACGGCCCTGCCTGGCGCACCTCGGTGGTCAGGAACTTGTGTACATGTTATGTTTCTTTTAATGCGGTTTTATTGTAGATCTTATTATTGTTATCAAGGCCTCCCTCCTTCTAAAATTCAAATTTAAAATATGCTAATGACCCGTAGGGCTCCTGTGGGTGTTACAGAGCCCATCTTTGAAATAGCTTCACAAACGTATCACCCCCCCCCACTCCCCCTTGCACAGGATCATGCACGTGTAAATTACTGTGAAGCTCAGCCATCATAGTGGGCTCTGGTAAACACCCACAGGAGGCCCCTAACTCAACATCATTTTGAAGTCTATTTTTAAAAGAAGATCCCACGAGTCCCAGGGCCAGATCTATACGTCAGGGTCCCCGGTTTTCCTGATGGATTCTGAGGGTAGAGTCCTGTAAGATCATTGATTTCTGTTAGCCTCAGCAGATGATGGGACAGACACAGGAATCTCTGCTGTGTGTGAACTTTGCCGTTGACCCGGGGTTTCTCCCGCTCATGCGATCTTCTTTCTGCAGTGAACCTAAAAGGCGGCTGTTTGCGTGGGTTGAGGACGGGGTGGTCCGTATCCTGGAGGTTCTAACTCCACAGGCCTGAGGGCTCCGGTGGTGCGAGGCGGGCACCACGATTGCTGCAGTAAAACCGAGAAAGCCTTTAAACGCAAAACGGCCCCGGCAGGCTTTTAGCGTATGAGCGCAAGGCCGAGATCCTCGCCACCGGGGTGGGTAAGAGCAGACTCGTCTGTCAGTCATTCCTGTGTGGGAGGGGCTATCAGCACTCACCATGTCAGTCCATCATGTTGTGCGGCGGGGCTATCAGCACTCGTCATGTCAGTCATGCCTGTGTGGGAGGGGATCAGCACTCGTACTTGGTCAGTTCATCCTGGTGGGCGGGGCGATCAGCAACTAGTCCTGTCAGTCAACACGAGTGTGGGAGGGGCTCGCAGGACTCGGCTTCTCTTGCTCTATCCATGTGCTGGCCGTCAGAACAGTGTTTATCACCTATCATCAGGTTCTATGTAACTGGAGAATAAATAATAATGATTCTCTCTGCTCTGATTGACAGAGTAAGGAAAGACCGTTCTTATTCTTTGCGGTTGGAGATTCCTATGAGAACATGGGTTTGTGCGTCTTCCAGGACCGTCAGGAGTTACACTGCTCCCCCCTCAAAGTGAGTAGTAAGATTGTAGCCTTACCCCCCTGGACAGGGTTCAGACTGATCCCCCAGTATATAGCGCGTGTGGCTCCCCCTGGTGACTGGCTTGCTGTCTCTGCGGGCTACTTACTGTCTGGTCATATGCGTTGAAGGAACAGAGCACGCTCTGGTTATACGCGAGAAACGGATTCGCCGTTCAGATCCATCCCCGCCGCAGGAGAAAATGGACGGATCCACTACGAAAATCTCCAATCTTCTCGGAGTTTACTTCAGATTCACAGAAACTCAAGTCAAAGATTGATCGGTAAGTACACGGGCACAGACTCAGTGATCCATAATAAATCCGTCCCCCCAATACCATCCTACATCGTCCACCCCGATACCCATCGTAAGACGTCACCCCCATAACCGCCGAACATCCGTCCCCCACATACCCATCGTACATCCGTCCCCCACATAACCCATGTACAACGCCCACAATACCTCGTACATCCGTCACCCACATACCCAAGTAATCCGTCCCCCCATACCCATCGACATCGTTCCCCCCCACATAACCATTCTACATCCGTCCCCCACAACCCATCGTAATCCGTCCCATCCCACCATCAACCACAGCCTACATCCAGCCCCCCATACCCACGTCATCCGTCCACCCATACCATCCTACAACCGTCCCCACATACCACTCAACGTCCCCAAATAACCCTCCTACATCGACACCGATAACATCGTACATCCGTCCCCCCATACCAATTCGGACATCCAGTTCCCCCACCACCTTACCCATCCGACATCCGCCCCCCTATACCAATTCCTTACATCCGCCCCCCATACCCCCCGTAACATCCGTCCCACAACCCACGTACATCGTCCCCCCATACCCATCGTACAGCCGCCCCCCATACCCATCCTACATACGTTCCACCACCTCCCATCCTACTCCCGCCCCCATTACCTCCACATCGACCCACATAACCATCGTACATCCGTCCCCAATAACCCACGTTACATCCGTCCACCCATCCCATCGTAAACCGTCCCCCCATAACCCATCGTAACGTCCCCACTACCCATCCTTACATCCGCCCCCCATACCCATCCTACATCCGCCCCCATACCCATCCTACATCCGCCCCCCCATACCCATCCTACATCGTCCCCCATAACCCATCGTACATCCGTCCCCCACATACCATGTTACATCCGCCCCTCCCATACCCATCGTACATCGCCCCCCCATACCATAGTACATCCGTCCCCCACATACCCATCGTACATCCGTCCCCCCCTACCAATCGTACATCGTCCCCCCCATACCCATCCTAACATCAGTCCCCCACTCCAATGTACTCCGTCCCACCATACCCATCCGAAATCGCCCCACATACCCATCCTACATCCGCCCCCCATACCCATCCTACAACCGTCCCCCACATACCCATCCTAACAACCGTCCCCCATACCCATCCTACATCGCCCCATAACCACGACATCCGTCCCCCCCATTACCCATCGTAAATCCGTCCCACCTACCCATCTAATCCGCCCCCATACCCATCCCTACATCCGCCCCCACCCATACCCATCTACATCCGTCCCCAATACCCATGTAATCCCCCCCCTATACCCATCGGACATCGTCCCCCACATACCAATCGGACATCCGCCCCCCATACCCATCGTACATCCGCCCCCCATACCCACGACATCCGTCCCCCCATACCAATGTACATCCGTCCCCCCCCGTTACCATCGTACATCCGTCCCCCCATACCCATCCTACATCCGTCCCCCATACCCATCGTAACCATCCGTCCCAACATACTCATCCTACATCCGCCCCCCATACCCATCGTACATCCGTCCCACACATACCATCCTAAATCCGTCCCACATACCAGCTACTCCGCCCCACATACCATCGTACAGCCGTCCCCCCATACCCATAGAATCCGTCTCCCCAACATACCCATGTACATCCGTCACCCACTATACCATCCTACATCTGACCCCATACCCATCGTACATACCGGCCCACATACCATCGTAATCGTCCCCCAAACACCACATACAAAAACCTCCCCAACAACACCCATCCTAAAAACGTCACCCACCTAACCATTCATAAATCCGGGTCTCAAACAGATACACATAGTAACATCGTAACCCAAGAACAAATACGTACAAAAGTCAAAAAAATCATACCCATCCTACAACCGTCACAACAGACACATCATACATCCGCCCCCCATTTACCCCATCGTACATCGTCCCCCACATTACCCAGCCTAATCCGCCCCCCCATACCCATTGTACATCCGCCCCCCATACAACTACATCGTACCCCACTATACCCACGTACATCCGTCCCCCACATACCCATCCTACATCAGCCCCCACACACCCATCCTAATCCGCCCCCAATACCATCGTACATCCGTCCCCACATACCCATCCTACATCCGTCCCCCCCATACCCATCCTCATACGCCCCCCCACATACCCATCCTACAACCGTCCCCCACATACCCATCCTAACAAAAGTCCCCACATACAATCCTACAACCGTCCCCCACATACCCATCCTACATCCGCCCCCCCCATACCCTCGTAATCCGTCACCCAACATACCAGTCGTAAATCGTCCCCACATAACACATCCTACAAACGTCCCCACAAGACCCATCGTCATCGGCCCCCCATATACCAATCATACTCCGACAACCATACACATCGGACATCCTCCCCCACATAACAAAGCCTACCCATCCGTCCACAACCATACCCATCCTACATCCGTCCCCCACACACCCATCCTACATCCGGACACACCATACAATAGGACATAATCATAAAAAAAATAAAAATAATAAAGAAGTTCAACACAAAGGACAACATATAAAGACGTCTCCCCCACATAAACCATCCTACATACGACCCACCATAACAAAATAACCAATGAACATCAACAACACATACCCATCGTACATACGACCCACCAATACCCACCGAAAAACGTCCCCCACAGACCCATCCTACTCCGCCCCCCAAACCACGTACATCCCCCCCCCCATACCCATCGTACATCGTCCTCCATACCCATCCTACATCGTCCCCCATACCCATCCTAACATCAGTTCACCCCCGATTACCCATCGTACATCCTCCCCACATTCCCATCCTACATCCTCCCCCCATAACCATCGTACATCCGTCCCCACATACCCATCGTACATCGTCCCCATCCCCATCCTACATCCGTCCCCCCATACCCATGACTCCGCCCCCCTAACCCATCTTACATCGTCCCCCCATACCCATCGTACATCCGCCCCCCATACCCATCTACATCCGTCCCCCAATAACCATCCTACATCCGCCCCCATATACCCATCGTACATCCGCCCCCATACCCATCCTACCTCCGTTCCCCACATACCCCTCGTACATCCGTCCCCCCACATACCCCATCGTACATCCGCCCCCCATACCCATCGTTACATCCGTCCCCCAATACCAATCTACATACGCCCACCCATACCCATCCTACATCATCCCCCATACCCATCGGACATCCGTCCCCCCACATACCCTCCTACATCCGCCCATCCCACCATACCCATCGTACATCCTCCCCCCCATACCCATCGTACATCCGTCCCCCACATACCCATCCTACAGCGCACCCCCGATACCATGTACTCGCCCCATAACCATGCGTACATCGTCCCCAATAACAATCATACAACCGTCACCATATACCATCCCTACATCCTCCACACACCCATTCTGTACATCCGTCCCCCATACCCATGATGCATCTGTCCCTCGGTATGACACATCTCTGCGGAGAGATCTGAGCACAGGCCTGTGCAGTGACTCTCTATATGAGGGGATTACATCTGCCCTTATATCTCAGAGGGAGGAGCAGCTGGAGCGTATAAAGAAGAAGCGGGAGCAGAAGCAGAAGGAGCGTGACGCCTGGATCCGAGAGCAGAAGGAACGCGGTGTGGAGGTGTTAGAGGAGGACCTGCCGCCCATCATAGATGATGAAGAGGACAAGCTGCCGGAGCTTTATGTACCCGAAGAACCCAGTCCCATCCTGTGCGGCTTCTACGCCGGTCCTGGAAAGTTCTGGTTATCTCTGGTAGGTGTCACATGACCATCATCATCATCCTCATGACCCCGCTATAATCCTGCCCTAACGTGTGACTCTCCGTCAGGATGGATACGACTCGGGGTTCCTTAACTTGTAAAGTTTCCTGACACCACAGGACGCCCCGAGGATCCTGCGCTACAGAGGGATGAGCCGGACCGCGCTCTGCCCGTAGAGAACACCAGCAGCAACCCCATCCACACCATGCACTTCAGGTAGAGAGCCGGCTCCTGTTCCCACTGCTGTAGGCCCTGTTGTACCATTAGGGATCCCCTCTGGGTGCACTAGTCATATCTGCCACTTTCCTATTATTTCCTATGTGTTCTCCCTGTTCTGTTATCACTGGTCCCTGGACGCTGCTGCAGGTCCTCACCCCCGCAGACCTAACATATACAGGAAGAAATATACATACTACACCTACACACAGCACAGCCCAACCAGATCCCCTGTGAAAACACTACAGGAAGAATAAACATACTACTACACAACCTAACACAGCACAGCCCAACCCGATCCCCTGTGACAACATATACAGAAGAAAAATATACATCCTACACCTACAACAGCAGCCCAACAATCCATTGTGACAACATTATACAGAGAAATATAATACTACACCTCACACAGCAAACGCCCACAATCCCTTTGACAAACCATACAGGAAGAAATACTACTATACACCCTAACACGCACAGCCAAACAGATCCTCCTGTGACACACATATACAGGAAAAGATATAATATTACACTACGCCGCAAGCCTTACAATACAAAATATACACTACAGTACACAGAACCCAACCAGATCCTCTGTGACTAACATCTACAGGAAGAACTATACAATTTAACACCTTACACACAGCACAGCCCCACCCAGATCCCTGTGACAACATATACCAGGAAAGAATATAACATACTACACCTACAACCAGCACAGCCCACCAGATATCCCCTGTGACACATATAGCGGAAAGAAATATACATACTACACACTACACACAGACACGCCCAACCAGATCCTCTTGACTAAACATATACAGGAAGAAAATATACCATTACTACCCTACACCATACACACCGCACCCAAACCATATCCCCTGTGACTACATATACAGAGGAATTATACATACTCACACCTACACCACAGCACATCCCAAACCAGATCCTCTGTGACAACATATACAGGAGAAAATAACATATACACCTCACCACACACAGCCAACCAGATTCCCCTGTGACAAACATATAAAGGAGAAGAAAATATACATATACCCCTACACACAGCGCACAGCCCAAACAGATCCTCTGTGACAAACATACAGGAGGAAATATACATATTAACTACACTAACACTACAGCAACAAGCCAATCCAGATCTTGTGACAACATCATACAGAAGGAAATATGACATATACACACTACACCACACAGCAACAGCCCAACCAGATCCCTGTGAACAAATTACAGAGAGAAGAAATATACATAATTAACACCTAACAACACAGACAAGCCACACCAGATCCTGTGGACGACATACTACAGGAGAAATTTACATTACACCTTACACACAGCCCAGCCAACCAGATCCTCTGTTGACAACATATACAGAAGAAAATATCCATACTCTACACCTACACACAGGCAAGCCCAACCAGATCCTCTGTGACAACACTATCAGGAGAGAATATACTTACTACACCTACACAAGCACAGCCCAACGCATCCTCTGTGACCAACATATACCGGAAGGATAAATATACATATTACAACCTAACACCACAGCACAGCCCAACACGATCCCTGTGACTAATTATAAGGAAGAAAAATATACATATACACCTACACACAGGCACAGACTCCCCAGACCACCAGCAAAAACCCCCACCCCCCTGTGACAACATATACAGGAAGAAATAGACAATTACAACCTACACACAGACAGCCCCAACCAGTCCTCCTGTGACAACACATACAGAGAAGAAATATTACATAACTACACCTACACACAAGCACAGCCAACCAGATCCCCGTGTGACTAACATATACAGGAGAACAAGATACTAATACACGCCACAAGACTGTACAATAACATAAAAACCTATACCCCACACCAGCCGAGAGCCCAACCCAATACTCCTGTGACAACACTATACAGGAAGAGAAATATACCATATTACACCTACACAACACAGCACAGCCGCCACCAGATTCCCTTCAACATCAGGGAAATACTATACGATATACAGACGCCAAAGATCCGAAATATACGAAGATTACTATCTACACACAGCACATCCCCAACCAGATCCCCTGTGACAACATATACAGGAAGAACATATACAATTACACCACACACAAGCACAGCCCAACCAGATCCTCTGGTGACGAATATACAGAAGAAGAAATATACTATTACACCACCACACCACAGCACCCACAACCACGATCCTCTGTGATAACATATACAGAAGAAATATAACATACTCTACACCTACACACAGCCAGCCCAACCAGATCCCCGTGACTACATATACAGAGAAAAATATACATATACACAATCCACACACAGCACACGCCCAACCAGATCCCTGTGATAACATAACAAGGAGGAATATACTTACACCTCACACAGCACAGCCCACACAGATCCCCTGTGACATACATATACAGGAAGAAATTATACATAACTTACCACCTACCACGCACAGCCACCATCCCCTGGGACAACATTACAGGAGAAATATATACATACTATACTACACTACACAGCACCAGACACCAACCAGATCCCTGTGAAAAACATATACAGGAAGAATATACTACTACACACTACACACACGCACAGCCCAACCAGATCTCTGTGACTACATATTACAGGAGAAATATACATAATACTACACTACACACACAGCACAGCCCAACAGATTCCCCTGTGACCACACCATACAGGAAGAAATATACATATTACACTACACACAGCAACAGCCAACAAGATCACCTGTTGACAACATATACATGGAGGACAATACATTACACCTAACACACAGCACCAGCCCAACACCCCAGCCCTGTGACAACTATACAGGAGATAAATATACCTATACACCTACACACATCCACAGCCCAACCAGATCCCCTGTGACATACATATACAGAAGAGAATATACATATACACCTTAACACAGCACAGCCCAACCAGATCCTCTGTGAAAACATTACAGGAGAGAAAGAATACATATTACACATACACCAGCACACTGCCCACCAGATTCCCCACGCTTGACAAACATAACATGAAGAGAAATATACATATTACACCTACACACAGCAGACACCAACCAGTATCTGTGACAACATCAGGAAGAAATATACATTACACCTACACACAGCACAGCCCAACAGAGCCCCTGTGAGACACAACATATCGGAAGAATATACATATTACACCTACAACCACAGCACAGCCCAACCAGATCCCTGGACTAACATATTACGGAAAGAAATATACATACACCCATCTACCACGACACAGCCCACCAGATCCTCTGTGACAACATATACCGAGGAGGGAAATAATATATACACCTAACACACAGCACAGCCCAACACCAGATCCCCTGTGACAACATATACAGGAAGAAATATACATATTACACACACTACACACACAGCGCACCCACCCAGATCCCTGTGACACTATACAAGGAAGAAATATACATATACACCTACCACACACCACAGCCCACCAGATCCCTCTGTGCTACATATACAGGGAAGAAAATATACATATACACATAACACAGCACAGCCCAACCAGATCCCCTGTGACACCATATCCAGGAAGAAATATACTACTACACCTACACACAGCACACCTCAACCAGATCCTGCTGTGAACACATTAACAGGAAGAAATCACATAAACACCTACACAACCAGACTCAGCACAGCCAACCGATCCTTGTGAAACATACTAAGGAAGAAATATACATACTACACCTAAACACAGCAGCCCAACCAGATCCTCTGTGACTACATATACAGGAAGAAATATACATACTACACCTACACACACAGCACAGCCCAACCAGATCCTCTGTGACAACATATACAGGAAGAAATATACATACTTACTACCAAGACACAGCAACCAGACCCTCGTGGCACACATCACAGGAAGAAATATACATATTCAACCTACACAACAGCACAGCCCACCAGATCCCCTTTGAACATACATACAGGAGCGAAATACATATACTACACCTCACACAGCAGCACACCAACCAGATTCCCCTGTGACACAATACAGGAAGAAATCGAACATAATACAACCTACACACAGCACAGCCCACCATATTCCTCTGTGACACAAATATCAGGAAGAAATTAATACTACACCTACACACAGCAAGCCCAACCATATCCTCGTTGAAAACATATACAGGAAGAAATATACATACTTACACCTACACACAGCACAGCCCAACCAGTCCCTGTGACAACAATACAGTGAAGAATATACCATAACTACCCTACAACACAGCAAGCCCACAGATCCTCTGTGACAACACTACAGGAAGAAATATACTATACCACACTAACCACCAGCAGCACAGCCCCAACCATGATCCCTCTGTGACAACATAGACAGGAAAGAAATATACATACTAACACTACAACAGCACATCCCAACCAGATCCTCTGTGACAAACATATACAGAAGACAATAGTACATACTAAACTACCCTACCTCAGCACAGCCCAACCAGATCCTCTGTGAAACATATACAGGAAGAAATATACATATTACACCTACACAACAAGCACAGCCAAACCAGATCCACTGTGACAACATCATACAGGAGAATATACATATACACCTACACACAGCACAACGCCCAACCAGATCCCTGTGACTACATATACAGGAGAAATATACATTTACAACTACACACGCCCACCCCCAAAAAACAAAAAAACACCAAACAAAAAACAAGCCCCCAAAAACCCAGACTCCTCTGTGACAACATATACAGGAGAAAGACTATAACCTAATAACACCTCACACAAGCAAGCCAACCAATCCCCGTGACACTATACAGGAAGACAATGAACATATTTAACTACACACAGCACACAGCCCCACCAGATCCCCCCTGTGACGACATATCAGAAGAAAATATACTATACAACACTACACACACACACCCAACCAGATCCCCTGTGACACATATACACGGAAGAAATCATACATATTAACACCTAACACACAGCAACACACCCCAACCAGATCCTCTGTGACAACATATACAGTAAGAAATATACTATATTTTCCACCTACACGACAGCACGCCAGCCCGAACAGATCGCCTGTGAAACAAACTTTTTACATTATGAAGGAAATATAACATATTATAACCTAACCAACAGTCACAGCCCACCAAAATCCCCTGTGACAACATATACAGGAGAATAAATTTACAATTATACACTACACACACGGCACAGCCCAACAGATCCTCTGTGACAACATATACAGGAAAGAAATAACATATTACACCTACACACAGCACGCCCACCAGTACCCCCCCTTCCCCCCTGTTGTTACAACATATACAGCGGAAGAAATTATACATACTACACCTACAACAGCACAGCCAACCAGATCCTCTGTGACAACAATAACAGGAAGAAATATACAATACACCTACACACAGCACAGCCCTCAACCAGGATCCCTGTTGACAACACATAACAGGAAGAAATTACTATACTACACCTACACACAGCCACAGCCCACATCAACCATGTCCGCCTGTGAACACATATACAGGAAGAAATATAAATTACACACTCTACACACGACAGCACAGCCCAACCAGTCCTCCGTGACTACATATAAGAGGAAGAATATACCATATATGATACACTACACACAGCACAGCCCAACCCAGTCCGGACAACAATAAATTTTCCGTAGGACAGAAATATACAGAAATTACATATACACCTACAACACAGCAAAGCCAACCAGATCCTCTGTGACAACATATACAGAAGAAATATACCTATACTACCGACCTCAAACAGCCAAGGAGAAAAAGAGAGGGACTACAAGAACAAAAGGGACAGCCCCAACCAGATCCCCTGTGACACATATCAACGGAGACGAACTATACATACCTGTAACCCTTACACACAGCACAGCCCAACCAGATCCCTCTGTGACAACATATACAGGAAGAAATATACCTATACACCTACACACAGCACAGCCCACCAGATCCTCTGTGACTACATATAAGGAAGAAAATACATTTACACGACACTACAAGCACGCCAACCAGATCCTCTGTGACTACATATACAGGAAGAACGAAATATACATATATACCTACACACAGCCACAGCCCAACCAGATCCCCTGTGAACAAACATCATACAGGAGAATATACATACTAGCACCACACCACAGCACAAGCCCAACAGCATCCCTCTGTGACAACATTACAGGAAGAAAATACTATACTACACCTACCACACAGCACAGCCCAACCAGATCCTCTGTGACAACATATACAGGAAGAATTAGACATAATACACCTACACACACACACCCAACCAGATATCTCTGTGACAACATATACAGGACAATATACAATAACCTACACACAGCACAGCACCACAACCAGACCTCCCCTGTGACACATATACAGAGATAGAAATATACTACTCACACCAACACACAGCACAGCCCAACCAGATTCCCTCTGTGACACAACATATACAGGAAGAAATATACATATTACACCTTACAACCACCAGCACAGCCCAACCGAATCCCCTTGACAACATTAACAGAAGAAATTATAGACTATCACACCTACCACAGCACAGCCCACCAGATCCTCTGTGAACAACATATACAGGAAGAAATATACTATACAACCAAACACACAGACAATCCCCGCCACAACCAGATCCCGTGACACAATACAGGGAAGAAATATACTATCATATACACCTACAAACAGCACAGCCCAACCAGATCCCCTGTGACAACATATACAGGGAAAAATATACATATTACACTACACACAGCACAGCCCAACCGATCCCTGTGACATACATTACAGGAGAAGAAATATACATATTTTTAAACAACCCTACACACAGACAAGCCCAACACATCCCTCTGTGACAACATATACGGAAGAATATACATATAACAACCTACACTACAGCAGACACAACCAGATCCCCTATGACTACTATACAGGAAAGAAATATACATATACACCTACACACAGACACCGACCCACCAGATCCCTCTCTGTGAAACATAATAGCAGGAAGAAATATACAACTTCACCTACACAACACGGCACAGCCAACACGATCCCTGTGACAACATATACCAGAAGAAATATAAATCCTATACACATACTGACACAGCACAGCCAACCAGATCCCTGTGACAAATATACAGAAAGAAATATACATACTACCCTACACAAAGCACGCCCAACCACATCCTCCGGTGGACCACTTATCAGGAAGAAATATACATATACACACCTAAACAGACACAGCACCAACCAGATCCCCCTGTGGACAACATATAAGGAAGAAATATACATATACACCTACACACAGCACAGTCCCAACCAGATCCTCTGTGACAACATAAACAGGAAGAAATATAACATACGACACCTACACACAGCACAGCCAACCGATCCCCTGTGACTACAAAGGAAGAAATATACATATACACCTACCACAGCACAGCCAACAGATCCCTGTGACAACATATACAGGAAGAAATATACAATATACACCTACACACACAGCACAGCCCACCCACCAGATCCCTGGACACACATATACAGGAAGCAAATATACATTATACACCTACACTCACCATACACAGCACGCCCAACCAGATCTCTGTGAACTCATATCAGGAAGAAATAATACATACTACACCTACACGACGCAGCCCAACCAGATCCCCCTGTGACAACGATACAGAGAATATACATATTACACCTACACACAGCACAGTCCCAACCAGATTCACTCTGTGACAACATTAAGGAAGAAATATACATTTACACACGACACACCAGCACAGCCAACCAATCCTCTGTGACAACATAATCAGCGAATAAATATACATATTAACACCTCCATACACACACAGCACAGCCCAACCAGATCCTCTGTGACAACATACATACAGGAAGAAATATACATATTACAACAAACTACCACACCAGCACACAGCCAACCAGATCCTCTGGTGACAACATCATACGAAAGAATAACATATTAACACACTACACACAGCACAGCCCTAACCATTCCCCTGTGACACATATACAGGAAGAAAATATATAATAGGACACCTACACACACAACACCCTACCAGATCCACCTGTGACAGACACATAAAGGAAGAAAACTATAATATTACCACCTACACCACACGCAGCCCACCAGATCCCCTCGTGACAAAATACAGGAGAAAATATCATATTACACATCACACACAGCACAGCCCAACCAGATCCGTGTGACAATCATATCAGGAGAATATTACATTTACTACACCTACACACGCACTAGCCCAACCAATCCCGCTCCTGACAACATATACGGAAGAAATATACTATTTACAACTACACACACACAACCCAACCAGATCCTCTTGTGACTACACATACAGGAAGAAATATAACAATACATACACCTACACCAGCACAGCCCAACCAGATCCCCTGTGGACAACATATACAGGAAGAAATATACATACTTAACCTACACAACACAGACGCCCAACCAGATCCTCTGTGACACACATACAGGAAGAAATATAATATTACACCTACACAACAGCACAGCCCAACCATATCCCTGTGGACATACACATACAGAGAAGAATATACATATCTACACCTATCACACAGTCACAAGCCAACCAATCCCATGTGACAACATTACAGGAAAGAAATATCATATTACAAACCTACCCAAGCTCAGCCCAACCAATCCCTGCTGACAACTATACAGGAAGAAATAATATTACCTACACAGCACTAGCACAATCCCCGTGACGCAATAATGAATACATACACACCACACCTCCCAACCAGATCCTCTGTGACAACATATACAGGAAACATATACTACTAATACACCTACCACAGCACAGCCCAACCAAAGCGTCCTCTGTGACAACAATATACAGGAAGAACTAAAATTACACCTACACGACAGCACAGCCCAACAGATCCCGCTGTGATCTACATATACAGGAAGAAATATTACATACTTACACCTACACAACAGAACAAGCCCACAAGATCCCGTGACAAACATATACAGGACAGAATATACATTTAACCTACACCTACACACACGCACAGCCCAACCAGATCCCGCGTGACCACATATACAGAGAAAGTACAAGCACCTCGACCAACGATCGTGACAAAATATCGAGTACACTACCGACACAGCACAGCCCAACCAGATCCCTCTGGACACCATATACAGGAAGAAATAAATATCCATTACACCTCACACACAGCACAGCCCAACCAGATCCCCTGTGAAACATCATACAGGAAGAAAATATATCATTACCTCAACTACACACAGACACAGCCCAACCAGTCCCTGTGACAACCATATCAGGGAAGAATAACATTTACAATTAGCACCTACACACAAGCACACCCACAGATTCACCTCTGCGACAACATAGACGGAAGAATAGTACATATTACACTACACACAGCACCAGCCCAACCAGATCCTGTGACGACCTATACAGGAAGAAATATAACATATTACCACCTACACACCAGCACGGCCCAACCAGATCCTCTGTGACAATCATAATACAGAGGAAATATACATACCTACACGCTACACACAGCACGCCCACCAAGATCCCTTGACACAATATACAGAGGAAATATACATATTACAACATACACACACACAGCAGCCACCCCTACAGATCCTCCTGTGAAACATATCACAGGAAAGGAAAATTACATACTACACCTACACAACCTACGCCCAACCAGATCCTCTAGTGACAACATATACGGAAGAAATATACAATACGATACACCTACCCACAGCAAAGCCCACCAGACCCTGTGACATACAGATACGAAGAAAGAAATATACATACTACACCTACCACACAGCAAGCCCACCCGATTCCCCTGTGACAACTATACAGAAGAAAATATACATACTACACCTACACCACAAGCACACGTCCCCAACCAGAATCCGCCTGTGACAATCGCAAAGGAAGAAATATACAATATACAACCTACAAACAGCACAGCCCCAACCAGATCCCCTTGTGTACAGGCATATATACAGGAGAGAATATACATTATTACAACCTAAACAACCCAGACTACAGACCAACCAATCCTGTGGACAACATATACAGGAAGAACATACTATATACACCTACACACACAAGCACGGAGAACCAACCAGATCCTCTTTGAACAACATATACATGAAGCAGAAAATAACATATTACACCTACACACAGACCCAAGCCCAACAGATCCCATGTGACACACAATACACAAGAAAAATATACATACTAACAAACACCTACACACAGCACAGCAGCCAACGATCCTCCTGGACTACATATACAGGAAGAATGAAATATAACATAACACCACACACAGCACACCCCAACACCGATCCCTGTACAACATATACAGGAGAAATATACTATACACTACAAACGCAAACGCACGCCCAACCACAGTCTCTCCTCGTGACAAACATTAATCAGGAAGAAATATACATATGAAACACTCCACTGCAGGACCACCCGTGTACACAACAAGAAATCACAACACCTCACCAAGCCAGACGATCCCTGTGACTACATATAAGTGAAGAAAATAGTACCTATACTACACCTACCACAGCACAGCCCAATCAGATCCTCGTTGACGACATATACACGGAAGAAAATAATTCAGTCCACACCTTACACCACAGCACAGACCCAACCAGATCCTCTGATGCAACATGATACAGCAAGTAAGAAATATACATATACACCTACACACAGCAAGCCAAACCAGATCCCGTTTTGGTCACATAAACATATCAGAAGAATATACACTACACTCCAAACACCAACAGCCCAACCAGCGTCCCTGTGACTAACATATACAGGGAAGAAATATACATATTACACACTACACAAGCACAAGCCCAACCAGATCCCTGTGACAACAATACGAGGAAATATAATACTAACCTACACAGCACAGCGCCCAAACCAGATCCCTGTGACAAAATCATACAGAAGAAATATTACGATCCTACCCTACACAAAGCGGCACAGCACCACCAGATTCTCCTGTGACAACATATTACGAGGAAGAAATATAACTACAACCTACACACACGCGCACAGCCAACAACCGATCCCTGTGACAACCATAACAGGGAAGAATAACTAATTCACCACCTACACAAAGCACAGCCCACCTAACCAAGATTCCCTCTGTGAACAAATATGCAGGAAGAAATATACATATTACACCTACAACAAAGCACAGCCCAACCAGATCCCTTCGTGACCACATATAACAGGAGGGAAATATACATATGACACATACACACAGCACAGCCCCACCAGATCCCTGGTGACAAACATATACATGAGGAAAGAAATATACATATACACCTACACAAGCACCGGCCCAACAGATCCTCGGTGATACATATAAAGGAGAATATACATAACTACACTACACACGCAAAGCCCAACCAGATCCCCTGTGACAAAAGATACGGAAGGAATATACATACTAACCACACAACAGCACAGCCCCCCCCCCAACCAGATCCCTGTTGAAAACATATACAGGAGAATATACATATACACCTACAACAGAACAGCCCAACCATGTCCTCTGGACTACATATACAGGAAGAAAGATACAATTACACTACCACACAGCACAGCACAACCAGAATCCTCTGTGAACAACTATACAGGAAGAAATATACATATGAACCTACACACAGAACAGCCCAACCAGATCCCTGTGACAACACACATACAGGAAGAAATATACCTAAGTTACACCCTACACACAGCACAGCCCAACCCCCAGGGGGGGATCCTCTGTGCAAACATATAAGGAGGAATTACAATACTACACCTACAACAGACGCCCACCAGAATCCTCGTGACAACATATACAGGAAGAAAATAAACATACTACACCGAACACACAGCAAGCCCACACCAGAATCCTGTGACTACATATGTACAGGAAGAAATACATAATACACCTACCACAGCACAGCATCCAGATCCCTGTACAAATATACAGGAAGAAAGAAATATACATACTACACCTACACACAGCCACAACAACCGATCCCTGTGACACAATTAAAGGAGAAATATACACAGACACCTACACCAGAAAAGCCCAACCACGATCACGTGACTAAATTATACAGGAAGAAGAATATATACTACACCTAACACAGCCAAGCCCACACCAGATCCTCTGTGACAAAAATACCAGGGGAAGAAGAAATATACATATACACCTACAACAGCACAAGCCCAACCAGAGCACCTGGACAAACATATACAGGAAGAAATTACAGAAACCTAAACAAGCACAGCCCAACCAGTCCTCTGTGACACATATACAGGAAGGAATAACATAACTACACATACAAACAGAAAAGCCCACCCGAGCCCTGTGCGACATATACCGGAAGAAAAGAAGAAATATACATATTACACCTAAACACAGCACAACCCAAAACCAGATTCATCGGTGGACTATATATACAGGAAGAAATATTACATACTACACCTACACACAGCACAGCCCAACAGACCCCTGTGACTAACATATACAGGAAGAAAATATACAGCTACACCTACACAACAGCACAGCCCAAACCCGATCCTCTGTGGACTACATATACAGGAAAGAAATATACATACGACACGTACAACAGCACAGCCCAAACCAATCCTCTGTGACAACATATACAGAAGAAATATACATATGACACATACACAAAGCACACAGCCAACAGATCCTCTGTGACAAACATAGACGGAGGAAAATATACATACTACACCTACACACAGACAGCCCCACCAGATACTCTGTGACAACAATACGGAAGAAATATACACAACACCTACACACAGCACAGCCCCAACAGATCCCCTGTGACAACATATAAGGAAGAAATAAACAATACACCTACCACACAGCACAGCCCAACCAGATCTATGTGACAACCATATACAGGAAGAAAATACATACTTACACCTAAACACAGCACAGCCCAACCAGCTCCACTGTGACAACAATAAGGAGAAGAACTACTACATATACACCTACACACAGCCAGCCCAACAGGATCCCTGTAGACAACATATACAGGAAAGAAATATAACTACTACACCTCACACAGCACAGCTCCACCAGATAACCGTGTACAACATATACAGGAAGAACAGACCTATACATACTAAACATACACACAGCACAGCCCAACAGATCCCGGTGACAACATTACAGAGGAAATATACATAACTCACCTACACACAGGCCCCCCCCCAACAGCCCAACCCGATCCCCTTGATGACAACATATACAGGAAGAATCTACCTACTCCACCTACACCCAGCACCCGCCCAACCAGATCCCCTGGTGACAAACTTATACAGGAAGACATAACATTACACTAAACACAGCACACCAAAACCAGATCCCCTGTGACTACATATACCAGGAAGAAAAGAAATATACTAATACACCTACACCACAGCACAGCCCACCCAGATCCCCTGTGACTAATATACAGGAAGAAATCTACATACTACACCTACAACAGCACAGCCCAACAGTCCCCTGTGACCACATATACAGAAGAAATTATACATACACACCTACACACAGCACAGCCCAACCAGATCCCTGTTGAAAACATATAAGGAAGAAATATACACACTACACTACACACAAGCAAAGCCAACAAGATCCCCTGTGGACAACACATACAGGAGGAATCTACATACTACACCTACACACAGCACAGCCAACAGTTCCTCTGTGACACATAATATACAGGAAGAAATTAAACAATACACGTTACACACAGACGCCCAACCAGATCCTCTGTGACAACACATTACAGGAAGAAATATTACATAGTACACCTAACACAGCACAACCCCAATCCAGATCCCCGTGACAAAAGATACAGGAGGAATATACATACTACACCGACACACGCACAGCCAAACCAGATCCCCTGTGACAACATATGACAGGAAGAATATATTACATAATACACCATACACACAGCAAAGCCAAACAGATTCCCTGTGACAAAATATACAGGAAGAACTATACATATACATCTACACACATCACAGCCCAACAGATCCCCGGGGCTACATATACAGAAGAAATATAATTACTACACCTACACACAGACAGCCAACCAGTCCCCGTGACTACAATCAGGAAAGAATATACATATACACCTAACACGCACCCAGCCACCAGATCCACTGTGACAACATATACAGGAAGAAATAACATACTACACCTAACACAGCAAAGACCAACCAGATCCCTGTGACCAAATATACAGGAAGAACAATA